>OX579655.1:792760-931508 GCA_951230895.1 Carpatolechia fugitivella | reverse complement strand
AAAGTCGAAAATAATACTTATTGTTGAGCCATCAAATTCGATAAAGTAACACCTATATATTTTAATTTTATTATAGAAATTGATGGATGGCACGATTTGGTTTGCTCTTTGAAATGACGCTATAATGTCGCGTCGGGGTACCGCTTAAGCTTAAGTAAATCAGACACTTCATTTGATTGACTATCTATTAATTTGCTGGCATATCCGACCAACTTGTTTTGGTACGATATTTTTTTTTAAACTTAGCGGTACCCCGACGTGACATTATAGCGTCATTTCAAAGAGCAAACCAAATCGTGCCATCCATCAATTTCTATAATAAAATTAAAATATATAGGTGTTACTTTATCGAATTTGATGGCTCAACAATGAGTATTATTTTCGACTTTTTAAATTTTTGCTTTTTTTGCTTCGAGGGTTTTTAAATTTTTAATTTATTTTTATTTCATAATTTTTAAACTTTATTACAAATAAATTATGATATATGAGTACAGTTATATCTAAAAATTGAGTGGAACGCACTTCGCAGAGATCAGTTGGAAGAAGGAGAACTCCCGAAAAAGATATTTATAGAATTCGATGACAAATCAATCGGCGGAAGTTTTAAAGACAACAATGGTTGGGTCCCAATACAGGCACAAAGTTTGACCTTTCAAGGTCTTAGAGGGTATGGCAACATAGAAAGAATAATGTTTCCCATTATTTTAAGCTGGGCCGTAATAGTGCATAAGCTGCAAGGGACCACTGTGGATAAGGCTGTCGTATATTTAGGGAAAAGAACTTTCGCGAAAGGTCAAGCTTACGTGGCTTTAAGTCGCGTAAAAATCCTGCAAGGTGTGGCTATTATTGAACTGGACCAGCGAAAGCTCTTCAATAATCCGCATGCAGAATTAATAAGATTAAGAAGTAATAATACACAAACTTAAGGCTCAATTCCCACTGCGGCAGAGCGACGCGACGCACCACATATATATTACACATATTATTTATTACCCTAACATGTCATATTTAAAGTCATGGTTATCTTACCATGTTCTTTCAATATCATTGAAGTAATACGATACCAAATTTCGAATCGAATGGACATATGGAAGGTAGTCAAATCCTCTCATCAACTATTAAAGAGCTGATGATCTTCAAACGGCTGATCAGGTCATGGTTACCTTTCCATATACTTTCAATATCATTGAAGTAACATGGTACCAAATTTCGAATCGAAAGAACATATGAAAGGTAGTCAGATATCCCCTCATCAAATATTAAAGAGCTGATGATCCTCAAACGGCTGATCAGGTCATGGTTACCTTTTCATATAGGTACTTTCAATATCATTGAAGTAACACGGTACCAAATTTTGAATCGAAAGGACATATGGAAAGTAGTCAGATCCCCTCATCAACTATTAAAGAGCTGATGATCTTCAAACGGCTGATCAGGTCATGGTTACCTTTCCATATACTTTCAATATTATTGAAGGAATACGGTACCAAATTTCGAATCGATAGGACATATGGAAGTAAGTCAGATCCCCTCATCAACTATTATAGAGCTGATGATCTTCAAACGGCTGATCAGGTCATGGTTACCTTACCATATACTTTCAATATGATTGAAGTAACAAGGTACCAAATTTCGAATCGATCGGAGATAAGGAAGTTCGTCAGATCCCCTCATCAACTAGAAAAGAGCTGATGATCTTAATAATAATAATAATGAACGAACCTAGTCCCCGAGTGATAGCTAGGTAAATGAAACACTCTTTTTATGGTATAAGTGTATAAGTGTAAATTATAACAAAGGCTTCGTTGGGGGGTCATGTAATTAGAAAAAATCTCTATACCGCGATCTAAAAATTAAGACAGTTTGTTCACCGCCACCTGTCGGTGACTCAACATCAATCTCCGCATTATACATTCCGCCTACCAAGGACAAAGTGACAATTGTCCTTTACAAAAAACAAAAAAACCGCCTACCATAACCAAAGATAGAACAAAACATAAAGAATCTTAACTTAAAGTTGTACATTTAAGCCATTATATACTGAGTTTTTAGACTGAGTTAAATAGAACACCATACTATAACAACAATAAAATAAAACATGACCCTCATTCATAACTAACCACGGAAATTAACTGTAAATAAAGTAAAACATAAATGTATCAAAAATTCATTCCGATATTGGTAGAAGGCATAATTTGGTCACTGGTCTTTTCAAAGTACCGTTCTTAACTTTCAAGGTCACAACACGCACAACATCGTCCAAGCCTGGATGGGTCTGAATCACCCTGCCATACATCCATTGGCATGGTGGTAGCCCATCCTCTTTTATTGCGACAACATCACCAATTTTTGGCTGTGGACCCAGAGAAGACCATTTATATCTATGATAAAATTTAGTAAGGTACTCCTGAGACCACTGTCGCCAAAAGTCCTGCAATATTTTCTGTGTATACTGCCATCTTCTTAAGGATCCTACGTTAGCAGATTCATAATTTCTTTCTGGTGGAGAAATCAATGATTCTCCAACGAGAAAATGGCCCGGTGTGAGAACCGATACCTCACCATTCTCATCAGAAGGAAGTGACGACAGTGGCCTTGAGTTCAGGCATGCTTCTACTTGTGCCAGAATCGTTGACATTTCTTCAAATGTCAGTGTAGATTGACCAATAACCCGTTTCAGGTGATGTTTAACAGACTTCACCCCTGCTTCCCAAAGGCCACCAAAATTTGGGGACCTTGAAGGGATGAAATGCCAATTAACGCCGTTTGTTGCAAGAGCCTCTGCTACCTCGTCTAGCATTGATTTTTTCTCAGCGATAAACAATTTTTTAAGTTCGCTAGCTGCGCCAATAAAGTTTGTGCCATTATCGCTCCAAATATCCGAACAATACCCCCTCCTTGCAACAAACCGCTTGAAAGCTTGCAAAAAACCTTCAGTTGTAAGTTCCGTCACCACCTCAAGGTGCACCGCACGCGTCGCCATGCACACAAACAAGCATATATATGCTTTCTGCGATTTATGCCCTCGGCCCTTGGCCGCCCGTACTTGAATTGGCCCCGCATAATCCACTCCACTATTCTTAAAAGCCCTCATAGGAGTCACACGTGCCGAAGGCAATTGTCCCATCAATTGTGATCGTATAATACCAGCATTCCTTGCACAAGTTACACAATTTCGAAAACAAGCCTTTACTAACTGCTTAGCCCCTAATATCCAATATTTGGCTTGCAAACAACACAACATCAGTTGCGGTCCCCCATGAAGTGTCTGCTTATGCGCATTAGCCACAATCAAATAAGATAAATGCGAATCCTTTGGCATTAAAATTGGATGTTTCCGATTCCTGTCCAACTGAGAATGAGCAAGCCTGCCTCCAACCCGCAACACGCCCTCATTATCTAAATAAGGATTTAGGAATCGCAAACTGCTACTCTTTGGCAAAGTTGCACCCTTTTTAACAATGGCAATATCGTTTTCAAAATTCTCAGCCTGATCTTGTTTTATAATAACCATCAACGTATCTTTCAACTCTTCTGTAGTTAAAAAACCACTTCTTTTATTACTTTTGTTCTTTGTATTATACAAGAACCGTCTGCAGTAAGCCACAACCCGAACCAAACGTGTCAAAGACGAAAACTTGTCCCACTGAGGTTTCACAGTTGTGTGAAAAGACCTTTGAATTACCCTCTCTTTATTGACGAGATCTGATTCTTCTCTTTTTATTTCCTCCCTTGATCTTTGATAAATTATTTCCTCTGCATGTAAGAAATCAGGTCCCTTAAACCACATCTGATCGTTTAAAAGTTCAGAGGGGCGTAATCCTCTGGAAGCCATGTCAGCAGGATTCTGCTTTGAAGTAACATGCGACCAGTTATGAGAGTCTAAATGAGTTAAAATCTCCGAGACACGATTGGCGACAAACACTTTCCATCGATTCGGGTGGTTGTTCAGCCATGCCAGAACCACGGTAGAATCAGTCCAGGCATGCAAATTAGCTTTGTCAACTTTTATAACCGCTGCAACCTCCATCAATAACTTCGTTAACAAAACAGCACCACACAATTCCAATCTAGGAATTGATACTTGTTTCACTGGAGCAACTTTGGTTTTTGAAGAAATTAAAGCAATATGAATATTACCTTCTGCATCGACTACCCGGGAGTAAACGACAGCAGCATACGCTACTTTAGATGCATCGCTGAAACCATGAAGCTCTATTACTTTATCGTCAGTCTTAACACCAATCCAACGAGGTATGGAAATATTTTCAAGGACTTTTAATTCTTCTCGATAGGTAAGCCATTCCTCGAGTATTTCTTTGGGCACCGCTTCGTCCCAGTCTAGGCCAGTTAACCAAAGCTTTTGTATTGTAATTTTTGGTACTATAATACTGGGGCCTGCCCAACCAATGGGATCATAGAAGCGGGAAATATCCGAAATGATCTTTCTCTTAACAACCTTTTCTTTCAGAGAAGGCAGATCCACGGCATAACGAAAGGAATCTTCGTTACGTTTCCAGGTAAGCCCAACTATTTTCATAACTTCATCTTCCTTTATTTTGAGCCCATCCTTTACAACTCTTTTTTCATCTTCGTTTTCACTTTCTTTCATGGCTTTCAATAACTCCTCATCATTACTTGTCCATTTTGATATCTCAAATCCTGCTTTACCTAACAGATCATTCATTTCTTTGTATAGCTTGATTCCTTCTTCCTTAGTTTGGCAGCCTGTTAATAGATCGTCCACATAAAATGAGTTTATGACCCGCTCTGCAGCCATTGGATACTCCTTTCCGTCGTCCACAGCCGTCTGCTGCAGAGACTTCACTGCAAGATAAGGTGCTGATGCCACCCCAAATGTCACTCTTAACATGCGATAATGTTGAATCCTTGACTTACTGTCCTCCCTCCAAAGAATTCTTTGGAAATCAACATTCTCGTCAGCGACCTTTATCTGCCTGTACATTTTTACTATGTCGGCTGTCAAACAAATTGGCGAAAGCCTCCACCGCATTATAGTATGTCGCAGCCCTGGCTGCAAACGCGGTCCAATATGGAGATTATCATTTAAAACCCGAATTAATCAGGTTTCCCGTAATGTTCTTATTAAAATCCTTACCACTATCACCCGTGGGATGTAATAGCGTGTGATGCTTGCCTTTGCAGATACGGCATCTCACATTATATCTACAGAATCTGGCAGAGTGATTACTACCCAAGCAGCAAAAACAAATGTTGTTGGTTGCTACAAAATTGCGCCGCGAGTCTACTGGTTCCTTAGAGAATTTAAGACAGGAACCAATCTTATGCTCTTCTGAACAATATGAACAGGACAAATTTGTTGTGTGAAATGATCGCAATGGAGTGGTTTGTTGATTGTTGGGATGGAAACTCGGTTTATTAAATCTGAATTTATTACTACTATCCGGAGGCAGAAATTCCATAGCGCGATAGCGATTAGTCAAAAATTCTTTAAATTCGACAAAAGTAGGCAGTTCATCACCTGTACTGTTACTCGTTACACTGAACTCCCACTGCCTTCTAGTTTCCGGGTCCAATTTCAAAGTTAGAATATAATTTATAATCACATCCCAACTCTCAACGTCCACGCCTATATTTTTTAAAGATGATAAACAATCATTAGTTGTATCAATCAAATCCTTTAGGCCATTAGGCGATTCATTCAGAAGTGTTTTTTGGCTAAACAATCTTTTCAAAATAAAATTACAAATGTATTTCTTATTGTTAAACCTTTCCTCTAACATATTCCAGCATCTCTGATAATTATCCTTGGCAACAGGAATATGCCGCAACAATTGCTCCGCCTCACCAGACAAATAACCTTTTAGGTAATGTAACTTATGAACATCATCTATATCACTATGATTGTGTATTAAAGACATGAATAAGTCACGGAACGTGTTCCACTCAGAGTATTTTCCCGAAAATGTAGGTACATTAATTTTGGACAACTTAACCTGTTTATCACATATTTTGTTTTCGTCATTTTTAAATTCCCGAAATGAACTCAACATTTGCTTAAGTTGACATTTATAATTAATGTACGTTTCTTCCGTCTTTTCATACTGATCTTCCAAGTAATAGTTTGTTTTCCTAAACTCTTTACGCGGTGCTTTTCGTAACAAATCCGAATGACCATCCATGTATTTAATCCACATCTGTTCAAGTGTTTCCAAACGGCTTTCACCGTAGGCTTTTGTAAGCCGCTCTTTGGGAGATTTATTAAAATTTATTTGTGCCTTGCTAATACGGAGACTTGTTTCCTCTTGAAACTGCAGCAAGTTATCTGTCCCTGAATCAATTTCCTCGGTAGACATTTTAAATATTTTTTCAACAAATCCTTTTAAAAAATCCGAAATAAATCGAAATGACAAGTTCATATAAAAAGACAGAATAAATTGTAAAGTCTCCGCCTAATAGAATTTTTCAAATAAAATTCCAAGTTTAAAAACGGCATAAAATACTAAGTCCCAGCCCAATATAAAAAAGCAAGATTTTTTTAAGTGTTTTTACCGCCTTTTAACTCTGACCGAAATTGGGCATAGGTTCCCCGTACCTTCGTTTTTACCGAAATTATTCTAAGTCCTAAAATTATTCTAAGTTAAAGTCTTCTCAGTAATAAAGTTCAATTTTCCACTTGGTTAAATGTACTCACGGTTTTCCAGAACACTGAAATAGATTTAATCACACATCACTCAGCTGCCTATCGTCCTCCTGTTCCTCCAGCTGTATGTATGTAGCCGTCCTCCTGTTCCTCCAGCTGTATGTATGTAATCGTCCTCCTGTTCCTCCAGCTGTATGTATGTAGCCCTCCTGTTCCTCCTCCAATCAAAGAGGATATGCTTCAATATGGGTAAACCTCTGCGCTTGACAGCGTCACTCCCAGCGCCGTCTTTATCCTGACAAGGCTCCTCCCTGTCGATCCTCAGCACCCTCTGCGCTTGACAGCGTCACTCCCAGCGCCGTCTTTATCCTGACAAGGCTCCTCCCTGTCGATCCTCAGCACCAGCTCCGCAGCTGGTCTGCAACCTCCCACGTTTGCGACAGCGATCCACTGCCCGTGGGTTTTCACCACCAAAAAAAACCTGCACTAAACCCTAAGTGCCCTCCGGAAAACTGATCCGGCTCGAAGGACCATGAACGAACCTAGTCCCCGAGTGATAGCTAGGTAAATGAAACACTCTTTTTATGGTATAAGTGTATAAGTGTAAATTATAACAAAGGCTTCGTTGGGGGGTCATGTAATTAGAAAAAATCTCTATACCGCGATCTAAAAATTAAGACAGTTTGTTCACCGCCACCTGTCGGTGACTCAACATCAATCTCCGCATTATACAAATAATAATAATAAAATTTATTGTTTAAAAATTACAGTTAATACAATCTTAAGATATAGTAATAAATGTAGGTAAATATTGTATTACTCTAAAAACCCTGCTCCTTAAACTAAGATTATCTCTTGTATTTTAAGGAGCAGTGCTCGACCGTGGAATTTAAATTTTACCTTACATTCCATTACACTGCTAATAATGATCGATAGAATTTATAAACATGTTGTGAGTGTGTGAGTGTGTATAAGTGAGCATTTATAGTGTGTATGTGATGAATGTCAGGTGGTGTACGTACTTGTGAGTAGAAGTGTGAGTATTATGTGGCATTAGTTGGAGAATTTTAGTAGGTCCTCAGTTTTAACATAATCTAATGAGTTGAGCTTCAAACGGCTGAAGAGATTTTCATGAAACATGGCTAAGAACACTCGGGGTAAAATTATCTATGTTACAAAAAAAACTAAACGAAAATCGGTTCATCCGCTTAGGAGCTACGATACCACAGACAGATACACAGATACACAGACACGTTAAACTTATAACACCCCTCTTTTGCGTCGGGGGTTAATAAAATACCAGATGATATTGTAAATCTGTCCGATAGCCAATTTAAAGCTAAAATTAAAACTATTTTATGTTCTAAGGCCTATTATACGATAAATGATTACTTAGATGATAAAAACGTCTGGCCAACTGTTGTTCCAAATCAGCGGAGTAGATTGTAATTATGACTCATGTATGATTCTTTATATATTTAAAAGAAAAGTACAAAAGATACAATTCCTGTGGAGTTTCTTCTGGCCGTTCTTCTCCACAGAGGGCGTACACTGGTAGTGAACGTGCCATCCATGATAGCTTTGACGTCGAAAAATGATTTGTGAAAATCTTAATTCGAATAAAAAATTTTGACTTTGACTTTGAACAAGAACATTCTGACGCAGTGACCCGTCGAGTTGAATTATTGGTAATTCTTGGCTGCTAGATGTTATTCTTTGATGAAACTTGGAAGCCATTGTTTTGATTAGCGGTTTTTGGTTGTTCCTGCATAATTAATTTATAAAAAGTGGTAAAAGTGGTAGCTTACTGAAATGAAAGAAATTTGCAACTTCACATCTATTATAGAAACACAAAAAGTAATCTATATGTTCAATAAATATCGGAAAATGTCACTACCCCAAAGTTGTATTTTCAATAACTTCAAAAAAGAACTGTCCCGTAATATACATGTACAGCCAACATCTTATAACTAAGTGCAGTTTACGCCTTAAATGTGTATAAGTGACCTCATCATTAATGGAAGAGCGGTACCTCCCAATACAGGCAACTTTGTAGCTTAAAGGGAGGTCCCAAACCTCAATATATTAATAAGGCTGTCTGTTTAAAGAAATAAACATACAGGTGAACCATAAAGAACAAGAAAACAAAAAATATAATACAAGCAGGAAAACACACGCGATGAAATGGGTTAATGTGAACATAGTAAAATTGTCAAGATAATCGTTACCAAGAAATGTACGTTTCGCATTTGTGTTTGTAGATGTTTCGTTTCGTTTAGTAGTGGGCTCGTAGAATAATTGATTTTGTATACAGTCACTTACCCAATTGATGAGGGTTGATTGATCAAACACTTTATGGGCAAACTGAAACTATCTGAGTGGAAAAAGGCGGTTAATAACATAGCTAGTGATGATATACTTTGTTTGGCTTCGGTTTAACCTACGCAAATAGTACATCATTCAATGTATTTTTAGTGTATTTGCACACCATCTATTTATCTATTTAAATTGCTGAAAGGCTTTGTTTACTTAGATAATAATGTAAGCATACCAGTGGCGAAGGGTAAAATTTTGACAAAGGTAAGCCGGAAGAGCGCGGCCTACCTAACTAAGTGACATGCTTTTTATTTTCAAAACTGAGAGTTCGGAAAATGGAATTCGTCACTACACAAGTAGTCAAATGGTCAGTTGATCAGAAATCCATATGAATTAATGCCATAATAGCATACAGAACTCACGACACTCACTCAACAACTTACCATATAGAACAGATCGTGAAAAACACAGTAAAAACAACAATTTCACTGTTTACAAACAAGCACACACTAAATTGGCGGACACGTACTTACTAATTAAATGTATTGTATCACTTTACTTGCCCATATACCTAAGTCCTAATTTAACCAATCACACAACATCACACAATTTCGACCCCGCGATGTATTTTCTTACTGCAACTCTTCTTTTTCAATTTTGCTAACTTATCAATTCCTCTCTCGCGTATGCGCTATGCGTTAGAAAGAGAAAGAAATTATGGGAAGCCGACCCGTCTCGGCTTCTATGGCGCCATTTTATGGGTGTGTTTTAAATGAAACTGACAGCGCCGGCAACATGCGCGTGAGCAGGCAAATATGGAAGTAAACCCTTGGAGCGCCAGAGACAGAGTATACGGCAATTCACGAACTCAGTCGGTCGTGCGACTCGTGCGTGATCGAATATACATTGACGTGCTTGTAGAGCACCGACCGCCTCGACTTGTATTAAAAAAAGCAATGTATCTTGCGCTCGCATGTACGTAAATTGCTATCAGCATTAGAGGCTGTTGTAGCGGATTTTCGAAAGGTAAGCCGAGGGAATCGGCTTGTATGGACCCTTCGCCACTGAAGCATACATCAAATTACGCTCATTTACATCCCCCCACAGTGGAGCTCTAGCCTACCGTTGTTGGCCAAAGAAAAAATATTCAAGTCTATGTAAGTATTTTGGAATAAATTATTCTCTAGGTTCTATCCAAGTTATTTCCCTTTGACTGAAATATTAAATCGTGCAATATTATTATATAGCTGAGCTCATTATTTTCTTGTAATTGGATTCCTAGTACAATTCTGCTATACCTACCTACAAGACATATTTTATTCTCTCTGAATTGGGCACGCACAGATATTTGCAAATAGTAAACCACGTTGGAAACTACTGTTTCTGTTTTTGTCAACGCTATTCCTACAAAACCTATTTTATCTGACCTATTTGTCTTACTCGACTATAAATTTGTTTAAAACCATTTATTTAATGACACTGGTTGGCTGATGCCATAAAAAGAATGTTTGTTTGTATTAGGTACATGTTCATTGTTAATGGAGTCCGATTGCACTAAAAATAAACATGATTTGTTAGGTTCAAGAAGACGAGTTTTTATAATCCCTGAATGCAGTAAGGTAAACTTAATATTTTTTAAGACACAGGAACGTTTCCTTTTAGTACTACGCAACATTTACATTTTAAGTACATTTCCTTCTATCGTCATTTTTTTTGCGCCCTGCATACCTGTTTGATTTCTAAAACTTGTCTAAATATTAGTTTTTCTTAATTTTGAGTAATAAACAACTTATTTATTTCAGTTGATATTATTACTGTTTTTGATTGTATTTTCCCGCTTTATTTTTGTGTATGGTGCCCGCGACTTCGTTCACGTAAGCCATACGAAAAACTACGCGCAAAGTTTGTCCTTTGGCCTTATTGACCGAGCGAGCACAAAATGCGAGCGAAGCGGCTCCGTTTCAGCTTGGCCAAAATTGCTTTTTTAACGTAATTATTCTGGTTGTATCGTATGGTATAAACGTAAACACTCGTATATTTAAGATTGGAAAAAAACTCGCAAAGTGAAAACGATAATTCTTATAAATTCCTTGGCTTTGATCTCTTTTATATTATATTAGCGTTTCTCCAGCATCTCATAGTGAAGTGAGTTCACGTATCTATCGTTGATAGACTTGTTCTCGGAGTCAAGACACGTTCTCCCAAGGATAAACTAGAGAATCTGACGGATTAATAAAATGCTATTGAAGCACAGTCATCTAAGTTGCTAGCTTTAGCAGAATTTTTTATTACCGTCTTATGTTTTTAGTGACTAGCGATTCAGTAATAAAGCTTTTTAGCTGCACTCTTTTTAGGGTTCCGTAGTAAAAAAGGAACCCTTATAGTTTCGGTCTGTCCGTCTGTATGTTTGTCTGTCTGTCCGCAGCTTAGCTCAGAGACTCTTAGTACCAGAAGGCTGTAATTTGGCATGGATATACATAATAATATGAATCATGCCGACAAAGATGAAGAATAAAAACTAAAAAAAAAAAATTTTTTTAGCGTTCCTCTGGTACACGTCAAGAGGGGGTTATTTTATTTTCACGATTACCTTATAGTGTGAGGTATCGTTGGATAGGTCTTTTAAAAACAATGGTATTGCTAAGATCATTTTTCGATGCTAGTGTAAGTTTTAGAAATATTCCGTTTTAAAGTGCTTATTTTTGTTAGAGTCAAGTTTCTCCCCCCTCTACCAGCGAAACCGTTGTATATAGAAACGTGAAAAAAATTATGGTAGTAGTGTATACGATAAATTTAAAAGGAAAACTATCAACATCATGAAGGCTTTACAGGTTATCGAATAATAGACCAACTTATAAAAACTAGTACAAGTAAGAAATTTGGTACTACAAATATCATAGAAAAATATTTTGATGAATGTTAGAAGGCTGTAATTTGGCATGGACATACTTATTAATTATGCCGTCAAAGCTAAAGAATAAAATCTTAAAAAACATTTTTTTTAGGGTTCCTCTGGTACACGTGAAGTGGGGGTTATTTAAGTTCACGATTACCTTATGGTGTGAGGTATCGTTGGATAGGGTTTAAAAAAATAATGGGGGTTCGCTAAAACCATTTTTCGATGCTAGTTTACGTTTCAGAAATATTTTAAGTGCTTATTTTTGTTAGAGTCAAGTTCCCCCCCCCCCCCCCCCCCCCTACCAGCAAAACCGTTGTATTTTTAAACGAAAAAAAATTCACGGTAGTAATGTATATGATGAATTTAAAAGGAAAACTATCAACATCATGTAGGTTTTACAGGTTAACGAATAATATATCAACTTATGAAATGTACTTGTACTAGTAAGAAATTCGGTACAAATATCATAAAAAAATATTAAAGTCTATGTAGTAAATTTAAGTACGAGAAAAGTAAAAAAAATGTGAAATAAGTAGGCTTGACAAACTTATTAGCTCCGTGTGATAACTTCTGCATATTAGGCAACTACGGAACCCTACACTTTGTGTGGTCCGACACGTGCTTGGCCAGTTATTTAAATTGAATTAGGTATTCTGTTTACGTCGATTGTATAGGTAGGACATAATAAAAACTAGTTCTTCATTTAAGTTCGCAAATAGTAACGAAAATTGTGTTTTCAGTATTTTTTCCAGGCACAAAGCTAATCTACTTAAATATTGTTTTATTACGTACCTATCTATCTGTCTATGACCATCCTGTACATTAATTAACAAAGTACTTGTCGAAAATGCTGATATCCGGAGAGAATATTGTGAGATTATATAGTTTTCAATTTCATAGGAATCAATTTTAGTAATGGAAATGTTCGTATATTAATATTACTAGGTATCTAACTTGTACAGCCGCGCAGAATACACATCAAATAGTAACTGAAAATAGCACATACGAATGAATGATGTACTTTGAAGGTGATGTTTTAAAAAAATACAGGTATCAAGTTACGTTTTATCGGAGGCGTCCGTGACTTTCAACTGTGGGAGCGCGCCGCCGCCGCCGGCCGGGGGCGTATCGGAGTGGGTGACTAACGGCCGAAGAGTGCCTAACGGCCGAAGGGTGCCTGACGGCCGAAGGGTGCCTAACGGCCGAAGGGTGCCTAACGGCTGGACACGTCAGTCTGTGTTCCAAATTATTTTAAGTGTTATTCGTTTAATTAATATTTTAATATTACAAATTTTGGTTTTGTTATATTAGGCTCAGCTTTCATTTGCAATTAGGTTTTGATGGAAAATGTATTTTTAACATCCGCAATCTTGTTTTTGATCAAATACAACCTAAATAGTATAGTATTTCATCAGTTTATAACAGCTCTAAATTGATTTAACACTTAAAAATCTTCGCAGTCGTGATAATCTCTTTTTAGGTAGATAGGTAAAAAGTTTATTGCATCAGAAACTTTTTTTCCTAACGGACATGACCCGTTAGGTTAACATCAAAAATATACACAGACATAAATGAATGAATGAATGAATGAATAAAATATACAAGACTACCATCCTAGCTACCGTCCCATGATAGCTTTGACGTCGAAAAATTATTTGTAAAAATCTTAATTCGAATAAAATACAGTGGATTTCATTTATTACGACCTTGGTTGTAGCGACCATTTGTCTATAACGACGTTAAATCTAAATCCCTTGAATTTAAAGCATACTTTAGTACAGAATATATCGCTATAGCGACTTTGGATGTAACGTTGAGTTCGGGTGTAGCGACTGTTTTTTATTAATGAATAATTTGTAACAAATTCTTAGAAATCCCATGCAGATATTGCGACCGGCCGGAGTCGGCCGCTAAAGACAGAGCTTTCTTATCATTTGTTTACATCCACACAGATGGTCAGTAACTGTGATGACCTTTACTTTTTGTTCACTGATATTAGCTAAGCAGGTAGGTAAGCGTTTTTTTTTTTGTATTGTATGGGTTTGCTCTTGACCCCGATCCAGCCCGAGAGCAGGTATGGGATCTACGATGTAGCGAGCTTACCCAGAAGGAGCCTATTCACTCTGGCTTTAAAGAGAGTCGGATTATATGTGCTCGGAAATACAGACGTCGGCAGGAGATTCCACTCCTTTGCGGTACGCATTATAAAAGATATTGAGAAGCGTTTGGTGCGCAAGCGAGGAATAGTCTCCAAGAAAGGAAAGGTAACCTGCCGTGCGTCTGGACGTCCGATGGAAGAAGGGGGAAGGCGGAATGAGTTCATGCAACTCCTGAGCACACTCCCCGAAGTACATCCTGTAAAAAACTGATAAGCAGGCAACCTTGCAACGATGAGCCAAGCTGTGAAGCTTAGCTTCCAACAGTTTTTTGTCGTCTATGATTCTCTTGGCTCTGCCTTCCACCGAGTCCAGTGCAGCAAGTTGGTATTTGGCCGAGCCGTCCCAAAGGTGACAGCAATACTCCATGCAAGATCAGACTTGGGCTTTGTAAAGAGTTAGAAGCTGTCCAGGCGTGAAGTATCGCCTCACCTTATTCAGGATGCCAAGCTTCTTAGCTGCAGTTTGAGCCTTGGACTCGATGGTTGCGCCGAAGTTGAGGTCGTTTGTCAACTCCATGCCAAGGAGCTCGAGCTTATCAGTGAGAGGAACAGATGTATCCCGAAAAGTAGGAGTCATGGTGAAAGGACTCCTTTTTGCGGTGATTAAACATGCTTGCATCTTGAAGGCATTAAAGCTGACGAGATTACTGTCACCCCACTGGGAGACGTAATCCAGTGTCAGGTTCGTTCGCCTCACCATGGCCTCTCTCATAAATTGCACTTCATCCCCGCCGGCTCTTGCACTAGACAAGTATCTCTCCGCGACAGTACTGTCATCCGCATATCCAACAATTCCTGATATTAAGAGGTCATTGATGTGCAGCAGGAAAAGTGTCGCGGAGAGAACAGATCCCTGAGGAACACCGGCGTCAATAGCCATAAGGTCAGAGGAGCAGCCATCAATGACCACTCTGAAGGAGATTTTATTCTTCCACTCAACTATAAACTAAACCAGGGAAATAATCTTTAAAAAAACTTGGAGTACACTTCAACTGCTATTTTATTAAGCACTGAACAATCCAACAACTCACAGCAAGACTAAAAATATTTTACAAGTCAAACAGTTTTATTCAATCCCCTCTCCGACTCCCCGTCGGAAGTCGGAGAAGACATCGACCAATCAGAACACGTTCGTTATTTTAAGACTAAAAATTTATCATCTACCTACATTACAAAAAACCTAAATAACTGATTAACAACAAAAATATTAAATTTCAGAAACACATAAATAATATACGCTAACAACTCTGATCGACCGTTCTCTCAGGAAATCTGCTATCCAGCCACAAAAACCGACGGTTCGTTTAGGCATGTACGTTTCGGAGTTTTTATGGTTCAGTTGTAAATTGATATTCCAATTAACATCTGCATTAGCAACTGTGTTTAGTAAACTTTTAAATAAGTATGGCTTCTAGACGCATCTCTTCACCTTTGCCATAACGACGAAATTACAGTGGTCCCTTCATCGTCGTTATAACCGAAATCCACGTATTTAATGTATTGTATGTACTAAAAAACAGGAATTCGCAGTTACTAAATGATCTAGTTCCGATTAATGATTTACAATGTTACCGGTGGACTACGAATGTGTCTGTAATCAAAACAATAATATTTTTATTACAACTACGTTATTGTTTGCAGTACTTAACGTTCTAAGTGTCGTATAATATTCGTTTAGTTTGGTTTACTATTTAAGTAGTGTTAAGGCTTAACAAGAATATTCTAGTAAAAACCACCCCGGAAACAGTAAACGGTACAATGTATGTATTAATCCGTGCTATTCTGTTAGCACGTTTTAAAACATTTAAAATAATAATGTTACAATAACAATCGAGGTGGTATTCATAGTTAAGTATCTAGTTCTGTTTATATAAAACTGTTTTTGTAAACAATCAAAAAACTTGCATGACAAAACGATCAGTTGACAGTACGTGCCGCGACTCCCGCGCTCGCGCCCCGCCTCGCGCCGTCAGTCGGCCCGGCCGCCCGCCGCCATCATCCGCCATTGTATTTTGTGTTGTTTTCGAGTGACCGCGCTCAACGTAGTAGTACTTGAGTTTGCTTATTAATTCGGGTCATTGTTTTTGTGTAATTAGTGCCTACATTATTATTATCATTTGACGTGATGTCTGATGACGTTGATGGAGATATCCCAAAGTTACTGCGGCAGTGGGGTTTACCTCAATACATTGATACTTTTGAAAGTAAGTTGGTTGGTTACCTTTATGTACTATAGCTCTTATAGTATATTTAATTATGTGATTTGATTGATGTTGTCCCGTCCCGGCCGTTATTAGTGTTATTAGTAGGTAGATACTTTCTTTGACACAGTCATCTTTTTGGTCATTTCATTTGCCACACAGGTCACCGAATGTGTCAGCTCAGCTCCAAATAGTCAAAAAAACCTAGACCTAAACCTTTTTATAAAACCTAGTTAGGTTACCAAGCCAAGTAGGTATTCGATTCCCCCTAGGTCAAAAATTATGCTTTTTGCGTTGGGACTTTCTTGCATGAGTGATAATCTTTATGTATTTTTTATGATATTTCAGTAAATAATATAACAATATCGACACTGTCGATGCTAGACAGTAGTCTAGTGAAAGAACTAATTTTTCCAAATGGAGATCGAGCCAAATTTTTAAAAAACTTAGAAAATTGGAACAAATTGGCTAACCCAGAAGAATGCCCAGAAATACCATTTACCAGCAGCAGCCCTGTAAGTAACTCCTATTTTTAACATGTTTTTATCAGCTTCACTTATAAATACATATGTATGTAATAAGTAATGTAATGTAATCAAATCTTAGAAGTTGAATTTAGCCTATACCATTTGCAAATGTATGTAGTAGGTACTGATAATAATACAATAAATTGGTTCCATCGATCTAATCGGTCAGAGAGTCACCTTCATCTGATAATAGAACCAGGAGATGGAGGGTGGATTTCTTCAACGGTTACTTACTTACTAGTAAACCCTTCGAATTTAGGCTCATTTGTTTTTTTTATTAGTATATACCTACCTATTTAAGTAGTAGTAATTTTAATTACTCACAATTTTATTTTGCAGGTCCCTGTTTTTGTAGATAAGCTTAATCCCAAACACAAACAAATAAAGAGTGTGAGTGAATTTGTGATCCCTCTAAACAATAATAATACTTTAACTCAACTAAATGATTCCGAAATCATTATAGTGGCTAGTGAGGATCAGGTGGCTACCACTAGTGAGGATCAGGATATGACAATCTGTAATGAAGATGTATGTTCGGTAAGATGAATACTTTAAATAAAGTAACTATTTGACCTAAAAATAAAACAGATACAAATATTAGAACTAAATTATATAGAAACTTTATCGTGATTTACATCATAATACCTACCTAATTATTTTAATAAATATGTTTTTCTTTTTTCAGCCGTTGAAAATTCTACTTTTAAAATCGAATGAAGGACGGGGCCTGCTAAATTTATATTCAGAAGAAGGCAAATTATCAAATAATGGGCGAAGAAAAGTTTGAAATATAATAATAAAAGATATATAAGAGATATTGGTGAAAACGCTCATTAGAATATTTCTAAGATGTGTAGGAATGATAGGTGGTGTATGTGATTGCACTAATCATTGTGGTGATTATAAATAAAAGTAATTTTTCTATGTACTTAATATTTTTATTTTTGATTCCAGGAAACCTAAACCTGCCTATAAAGCCGTAGCGCGTGCGACGTCTTAGCAAAAATGCCGATAATCACAATTTCTATGATTCTAACACCTGTTAAACTTAGTATTAACTTTATTAACTCTGCTTTCGACTTATTTTTATTATGATACTAGATAGTCAGTCTTTGGATATTGTAATAAAAAAGGCATTTTTAAAAATATTTTAAAGACGTCACACTTACTGATGGCTCTATGGACTGCGTTTAGATGGAGCGCCTGCAATCCAGTGGACTGACAGCACCAACAACGGATCCCTTTTAGGCTTTTAATGGAGAAAATACAGTTTTATTTACTTATACTAAGACAAATAAAATTGTATTTTTGTCTACTAAAACCCTGAGAGGACCCGTTATTACTGTAAGTGCACTAGATTGCAGGGTTCATCTAAACCAGTAAGTACTGCATACGAAATAGTAACTGTAACAATACCTAGGATGCTAGCATTACAATGAGTATTGTACGTGTTACAAAAAACTTAAAGCTAGCGTTGCAATACGAATAGTTATCATTAAAGTTCACGTCGTTACGTTACACGAATTCATTAGTAGATACAGCAAAGTATTTAGTAAACCCAAAAAAAAAGTGTCTATGTTTACCAGATTGCATAGTAGTCCTTACAATTGAATCGAGTAATGTCTACCTGACGTATGGTTACAATGACATTGTTCATTAGTAGATACAGCAAAGTATTTAGTAAACCCAGAAAAAAAGGGTTTATGTTTACCAGATTGCATAGTAGTCCTTACAATCGAATCGAGTAATGTCTACTTGACGTACGGTTACAATTACATTGGTATTGTAACAGGCGCGATATTTACGTTGTAGTGAGTATTATATTGTTCAGTAAGTTACACTAAAGATCTAGTTGTCATTAATAAACCGATAGGTAAACACAATAACAGAATGGTTTTTGTAAAGTCAACTCGCGAGTCTTGCTGTCACGGTTGCAAACAGAAGTTCTAGTTACAGTAGCGTTTTTTCTCGTATAGGTAGCCAGATATTTCTCTGCGTGTGGTCAATCGCTCTACGCCACTGCTGCTTCACGACAACGCTAGACCACACACTGCACAACAGACGGCTAGCAAATTAGAAGAGCTTCAATTGGAATGTCTAAGGCATCCACCGTACTCCCCGGACCTTGCTCCAACAGATTACCATTTTTTTCGAAATTTGGATAACTTCTTGCAAGGGAAAAAATTCAACTCAGATGGGGCAGTCCAAATCGCCTTCAAAGATTTTATTGATTCCCGTCCGAATGGTTTTTTTAGTAAAGGGATCAATGAACTACCTATGAGATGGCAAAAGTGCATAGATTACAATGGCTCATACTTTGATTAAATAAATATACTATATAAAAATTTTTCGACTTTTTGTTCCTCCCATACAAAACGCCAATTTCATATGTAAGGACCTAATATATTATGTGCAGAACCGACGCTGGTCTATTCCCGCTGTCCAAGTCATGTTGTCCCCGTTAACGTGGACTCTGGTTAACAGACCTTAAGTAGCTTACATCTTTTTTTTCTACTAAGGGCGATTCAGAAAGGAAAACTTAGCCAATATCTTTCTTAGAAATGTCAAAACTGCGTATTTAAATGTTTTTTGTATTCAGAGACAAATACTCGTAAGATTGTTCTTAGCCGAGCGCAAGTCGCATGTCGGCAAAAAAAATAAATTTATTGAAGTATTATGCAGTTTAAAATTCTATTTAGTCAATTGATAACCGGCTTTGGGGTGGCTTAAGAACCCTCGACAACAGATGGCGCCAATCGTCACACGATGAATGAATGAGTGGAACATAAGATACTTTAATCTTAGCATGGACAGTTAAATCGAACCCGAATACGAAAATTCGGACACTTAACTAAGCGGGCTTTGAGTTTGTTTATGATTCGGCTAAGCACGACTTACATTTTGTCTCCGAATGTCGCATTAAACGTTTTTTAGTCAATGCCAAAGAAGGGTGTGACAATATTGGTCACCTTAATGTGTTTATTTTACCCAAAGTTGGGTCATAGAATTCAGTTACAGTTTCAAACAAAAAGGTACGAGCAATGTTAAGCAAGAGAGCCCACGCCTCGAAGTTTCTAAGTTTCGGGGCGGATTGTAAGATATTGAAACTAATGGATAAACAAAAGGTCTCGTATTGAATTGTATATGTATTATGTCCACTCAAGGTTTTGGTTGTGTTAATTTTTAACATTGAGCCACCACAGGAAATTAACATTTTCTTTGAGGTGTCAACATTTACCCTAGTAATGGCCTACCACTAAAGGAACAAGAAATTTTACGAAGCTCCACGCTTTCTAATATATCTACACAAAGGAACGTAGTTGCCCATAAATATTGTTTAAATAAAATATAATGTATAATAATAGGTAATATCTCATTGTCTACGCAATGTAATCGAATTTTGCTTGCAACTTGTGACTTTGTGAAACGGACCCAAATGGTGCCGCCTCCTGACACGCTTGTATCGTTGAAATGTATTGATATGGTGTCTCTAGTAGGGCGCGTGCGGCGGACGACTCCTTGCTCTGCGCCCACGTTGCGGCACCGTACGTCCTAACGTGACGGACAGGAAGCACTGTTCAAAGCAGTATGGGCAACGAGTAGACGTGACGTAGCCTCCTGAAGGCTGCCCATCCTAACTGAATCCTCCTATCGGCTTCCCTCTTGAAATGGTTTCTACCTGGTGGGTGCTTTGTCCTAGTAAGACGGTCGACAACTTCGAGAGGTACTCCATCAATGACAAAAGTATAAAAAATATTTTTTAAATAATGTGACGTAAAAAAATATTTACTGTGCCAAGAGTTTCACTATATTACAAATATTATTGCCTCATTTTGTATTCTCGGAATAATACGGATAAGTAACTGTTAAATGGTTTCCCAAGATACATGCTTCGCCTAGTTTGGGGACCCCTGCTCTAATATCTATATGCTTGGACCAGCTTACTTAGTAATTAAGTTATCTTTCTGTACGTAGTCTAAGCTTTCTGAAATAATAAATTTATTTTCATTTTTCATTTTCATTAAATGCACCATAAGTATTTTTTAGAACAGCTCTGGTTATATGGAAAGTGTTCTTTACGAATGCTGATTGCAACAACGCAACTGCACAACGCATGATCGCTAGTTTAGATTGCATTTGGTGCGTCCAAACTAATGCTCCAAATGCATTCAACCTAACGACGCAAATGCAAATTGCATTGCATGGCCAATTGTAGGCTGAATAACTTAATTATCCGAAAACTAAAGGTCGTTTCAGACAGAAGAGAAAAATGCTCGCGCATTTTACCTTGAAAATATGACCGTCTTATCATACTTTAAAGTAGAAAATTGTATGGCGCAGACGACGTTAAGTGTCGCTTCGTGTATGCTTATGCATGCGTTAAACTATGGTAATACGATTCTATTTTGAATGGAGTCAGTAAATTGCGCAAGCATATTTCTATTCAGTCTGAACAGACCCTTAATTAATTTGTGAGATGTGTCATTGACCTAACAATTTTCGTAATAAGAAGAAATAGTTATCATTTGAGGCAGATGTTTGCTTGTTCACGTTTTAATTACATCATAGTTATATTCACAAAGTTGCCGAAAGCGACCGAAAAAATCATCATCGTACGTCATTCACAAAGTTATAAAACTTCGAATCGGTTCGTCCCTTCACCCTCCATTTTTGTAAAAACCAGAGAACACTGGCTTTAGCATGCTGGCCACAATGTCTTCTAGTATTGCCAGGTAGGTACAGCACCTTGTCCAAAATTTTCCTAATATTTTTTGTCAGAATGTTTTTTAAGTTTCAAACTGGTGCCAGACCGGTAATAAATTAAATATTGAAAAAAATCATATTTTTAACACCTAACTGTTTCTGAAAGAGTTACTTGTTACTATATAGTAGAAGTTCAATCTTTCAGCGGTAGTTTTTTAACTGAAAACTGAATATTTTGACATTCAAATAACAGAAATGTGCAATAACGTTGATTATTTAAAAAAAAATCTGTCTAAAATTGGTAGGTACGCCAAGATTAGTCAACTCGACATAAACGGTCTTGGTAATTACATAGGTATAATAAAAAAACTGTAAAAGCTAGACATGACCATAGATAAATAAGGGGTATTTATCTATGACATGACCCAATTTTTTAACAATTTTTTTATATTTTCCTGCCCAATATTTTTCATAATAGATCTGGCAACACTACTGCCTTTCCACTTAAGCGATGTAAGCCTTTTCCGGGAACCTGAGTAAGTTCGTTATGTAAAATAATATTTGGAACGTTGCCAATTTGCCCAAAAATAGGATTCTTAGTGGATATTGTTATTGCCATTTCTACAAAATGTTTTTTACACGGTATTTGCTGAAGTAGAACAAAAGTGAAATTTCGTGAATACTTGGAATTAGATACAAGATACACTCCATTAGGATTCCTTGTGTAGGGAATGCCTCCGAGGAGGTAGGGATTAACATGCAAAGATACACATTAAAGGACAGAAACCAAAATTTTTGACCTCTGGGCTTCAATATGAACATAAAAAAATTATTATAATAATATTAACTGTTTTGAGTTGTCTGTAATAAGGATATCACATAAATGTTGGAATTTTAGTAACAAAGTTCTTATTACTTTCGTCAGAATGTATTTGGAAACACTAGTTTTGGCGTTATCAATCGATTGAAAGTCTTACAAAACATTATATTTTTACATTTATTTTGATACTCCCATATAGGCGGCTAAATTCATTATATATTATTTCAAAATGTTTCGTGTTTTTTTTTTTTTTTTGGTGTGGCTGTTCAAGGCTAAGCCCATTTTGGTTGCTCCCCTTTCTACCCGGCTTAGTTTCTAACATTTGATCAGTATAACCAGGCTATAACAATTGCTTGGGAGTTCTAACGAAAATAATAATGAGTCGTTCAATAAATTTAGCTAATAAAGCACGTTTGCTACACAATAAAAAAATATATTAGTACTATGGAATGCGAGAATCGTAGCTCCCTAAATATCCTATAATAGCGGTCTGCCCGCGGCTACGCTTGCGTTGTGTAAGATGAGATTGCGTAGAATGAGACTTTTTCCGGTAAAAAGAATCCTGTATCCAGTTTAAAAACTATCTCTATTACAAATTTCATCCAAATCAGTTGAGTTTAAGCGTGAAGGCGGAACAAACTGCCAAATATTATTTTCACATTATTAATAAATTAGTGTGATGTGATGTTGGTTGTTACTTGCCGTGTGGTGACGGCAGAGTAGAATACATTTATCACCATCCCCTACTCTTCCCGTGGGTGTCGTAAGAAGCGACTTAGGGACTACACATTGAACAGGGAATGGGCAGCAGCACTCTCTGATACAGTAACCTTTTAATCTGCGATCTTCAACCCGCCTGCCAAGCGTGGAGATTATGACAAAACCAAACAGTTAAGTGGAGGAGGCTCATAGTCCATCAGTGGACTGTAACGGGTTGATGTTAATGTGATGATGGTTGTGCGTGGTTCAGCGTGGTTGACTACGGCCTGATGACCTTGAATTCAAGTCCGCGCCCGCCATATTACCACTCTGCAGGGTCAGCACAGACCGTAGTCAAATTAAACAGCGCGACATAAAACGTAACCGCCAAAAGTATCTCAGTTCTTGTCTACGTGCGACAAAAACTTGGATACTATTAGCGGTTGTATGTCGCGCGGGTTCATTTTGTCTTCGGTGGTTATGCTGACCCTGCTGGTGAAATAGCGATTAGTCCGTTAAAAAAAAGACATTGATGTAAGGTATGTCTAACTTAATTACAATGTAGATAGTGATGTAGATGGTGAATAGGTACCTAGTTATCGTTAGCTAAATGGAAGTAGAATTTGCTGAAAGAGGGACTGTTTGCAAAATTTATTACATCTATTAGCACCCCTGTGTTTCCATTGAGGACCCTAACGGTCACATACCTACTGATTCGGTCCGGAAAGAACATCCGGCAAGAAAAAGCTTTTGCATAAAATAAAAACTAGATTTAGGCGCAAATGTGACACTCAAAACAAAAGAATGAATGAATGAATTACAGAGTGGAAGTAAGAACAGGAAGACGTGTACAGTTAGGCGGTCTTATTTCTTCATAGCAATTTATTCCAGGCAACCTTTGGGCACCGCACCAAAGTCTCGTACGCATTGATCACAGAGATCATGTATGCTGATGACTTGTGCTTTGTAGCAGAATCCTCAGATGGCCTGCAACAGCTGATGTCTGCTTTCCACCAAGCATGCCGTAAGTTCGGCCTGAAGATCAGTGTCAAAAGACGGAGGTGATGTCCTCGGACACACATGGTCGCGAGACACTGGCCATTAAGCTTGGTGAGGACGTGCTGAAGCAGGTCGATACGTTTCGTTACCTGGGGAGCACTATAACATCCAAGTGCGACCTTGATGCTGAAATCAACAGCAGGATCAGTGCTGCAGCTGCAGCATTTGGGAAGCTGCGTTCCAAGGTCTTCTGTTCGCATGATCTAAAGCTGGCCACTAAGACTTCGGTTTATATGGCGATTGTGCTGCCAAACCTTTTATACTCTTCGGAGACGTGGTGTGTGTATCGCCACCACATTCGCACTCTGGATCGTTTCCACCTTAAATGCCTTCGTACCATCATGAAGATCAGATGGTCCGACCGAGTGCGAAATACCGAAGTTCTGCGACGAGCTAATGTTGGTGGCATTGAAGCTTATTTAATGCGTCGGCAAAATGCGGTCACGTATCACGTATGACGGAGAAAAGAGTGGCGAAGCGCATCTTTTACTCTGAACTAGAGGAGGGTAAGCGGAAACATGGCGGACAACTCCTCCGTTACAAAGATGTTCAGAAGCGGCATATGAAAAGATGCAACATAGAGCCCTCTGAATGGGAAGGTTTGGCAGCGCAGCGACCGGAATGGCGCGGGATTGTGAAGAGGCGAGTACGCGAGTTCGAGGAGCAGCGTAAAGCTGACCTCGACGATAAGCGTGACGAGCTGAAGGCCCGTCCACCCGCCGCCATCGACTATAATTATGTAATGGGCGTGCTCACGTGCCCTCACTGTGCACGGGAGTTTGCTGCGAAGATCGGCTACATAAGCCATCTTCGGGTGCACCAGCGCCCGACTGACTAGGAGTAGAAGTGGTCGCCATGCCCGAAATCGGTCGGATAGATCATCATCATCATAGTAGCGCGGGATAGTGCAAGTATATCATGGTTCATCGACAGATTCGTCATCATCGACGATTTTATTTGATTCTATCGTTTAATTACAAAGATACTCTTTCTATATTATGACAAGCAATCACACTACTATTATAAATGTAGAAATATATTTGGATGTTTGTTCCGCTTTCACTTCTTAACTACTGAACGGATTTGGATGAAATTTGGAATGGCGATGGTTTATACCCTGGATTAACACATAGGAAAACGTTTTACGTGAAAAAGTCTTATTCCCACGGGAAAATTTTACATAACGCGAGCGTTGTCGCGGGCGGGCAGCTAGTCTTAGAGAGTTGATAATTTAAATACGTAAGCAAAAAAAATAATAATCACAGAGCAAAATCACTTAACTCGGTGGTTTTTTTTCGATGAGCCAGTTTTGATTGAACCGGACCGAACCGGAGCGAACCGGTAAGTCTGTGGCCGAAGGTCTGTCGTTTGTAGGATCAAAGGCTAAGTAACAAAGAGCAAAAAGGACCCTTGGACTGGACGGACCTAAAGTCCTCGGGTCAATGGACCTGAACGCCTTGATAGTAAAGGGATGTTCCCTACTTATCTATAAGCTATTACTCTGTAAGAAGTTTTTGTGTTATGAATGAACAACTATTTGCTGACTTAAAAGTCTTACGGAATTTCTTTGTCAAATAGAGGAGACAGAGATGAATTTAACAATTATTATGTGATCTTTTTAAGAAATCCCTTATATTGAAAGGTATGCTATCCGAATAGAATAGAATAATAATAATAATATGTGGGGACCCCAAACTAGGCAGTGCCTGTACTATGGGTGTCAGACAACTGATATACCTACACGAGTATATAAATAAATACATATATAGATGAACATCAACCAGACACAAGGCAAACACAAGTACTCATCACACGAATGTTTGCCATGGGCGGGATTCGAACCTGCGACCCTATACGTCGGAGGCAGATACACTACCACCTAGGCTACGGGGCCGTCAATAGAATAGAATAGGAAATCAATCTGTAGACTTCAGAATTATCTCTTGATATTTTGCAACAGCAACATTTTGAGTGTCGGTGGTTATCGCGCTGAGCTAGGATTGCTTTTATTATGGACTATCTGTCCGCCCGCGGCTAAACTCGGGTTGGTCATTGTGTAACATCGACGAAACAATTCAATTGTCACTTTATAATTAATTAACTTAGGCTTTATTGCCTTAATTTAGGGCAGACTCGCTCGAATCCCAGAGGTTAGAGGTGGCATTAAATGAGTGAACAACAAACACGTTTACTTACGATCTCAATAGAATACCTATCTCAAACGCAGCGTTATAAACAATAATTCATCATCATACAACATAACATGTAAAAACCCGGCCAAGTGCGAGTCCGACTCGCGCACTAAGTACGTACTTATCTTACGCAGAATGTTTGTAGAAAGATGTTGCGGATTTTATTTGACACGTGGCTCCATCTCTAGCAATATTTTGTACTCTAGTGATGTAACTGAACATCTGATCTCTATAATAATCAAAATTGGCCATTGATCGTCTAGTAGCAGATCCATATTACGTTGTGAGAGTAACCCAAACTCTTTTAGAAATTTACAATGTGATCGTCTTTATATTATGTTTTCTAACTGTGGAATCAGTCGCCTACTCAACTTCTATGTTATTCCTATATAATGATTCGTCCTTATCTTTCGCCCGAACACAGGAGTACCAGTTGCCAGCCGGCAAACATCCTACTCCTGATTACCCATGCTCGCTTGACTGAAAGAATAAAGTCATCAGGAAATCCCAGCGACTTTATTAAGCAATACTAACTTCGTATTCTGAAAAGAACTTCGAAGTTTATTGCTTTTGCAATAAGAGCCCAGATTCCTGAAATGGATCACAGGGATTATTACATGATATATGTAATTTAAAAGGTAGAAAAAGGTGGCTCCAGGACTGCCATAGCGAGTCCTTAGAGCCGGCGACGGGTGTGTCGTGTAGTTCTGAATAGAACTTCTAGGTCTTAGAGGAACTTTCGTTGAGTGGCATTTCCTCAACAGAATGATCAATAACCAAATTTCTCTAATGATACTACCCGGAGACGACCATCCTAGCCCTACACACCAGGACACCCTTTTCCTTAAGCTATGCCAACTGTATTGATAAATACGGTTACATAACCCCTCTGTGTCTTCCAATATACCGTCCGACAAGGGATCTAGTAATATCCAGCATTGACGAGGGGACTAGTTCTAGCTCCCTCAGCTGGATGATTACTAAGACCTTAGAACCCAAGCAAGGCAGCAGACTAGAAGCAAAGACCCGAGACGCACACACAATTGCTGTATTGCCATCAAAGTATCTACGTGACGAGTGAGAATAAACGCTCCACCAACGCGCTCTCTGTAGTGGACGACGTCCAATCGATATTAGCCGAAGCGTTCCCGATACGGCTGAGCCGTTATAGTAACCTTTTCTAATCCCGTCTTCCACCGAAGTGTCCGACGTATTGCGTTCAAGTGTGTGTTTTTAGGATAGTCCACGCGTGAACCAGCGCCCATGATGGTAAACCATCTTCCAACGAGCAAGCTCGAAGGGATGACCTCACAGCTGCTACTGACTGTGGGTCTCATATCTGGATTGCTCCTGCATACTGGATCTTCGTATATCTGAACGGTACTGCCAGGGCAGATCTGTTCCAACTTCATATCTCCATATCTCTATTTCTCCGCCGCGCGTCTCCGCGCCTGAGACCGCATATGAATCTTAAGACTCATTTCAGCTATTGCTCTGAATATAGCTTTGCAGCCACCATCAACGCCCGTTACAGTCCACTGCTGGACTATGAGCCTCCTCCCCTTGCAGCCATATTTGTCGATATTACATTGCACAGTTGATTCGGTAATAAACCATACATGATGATATTAGCCAGAGCAGTCCACGTCCAGTTTCTCGTTCTCAATTAATAAACTCGTTCCAGTATGCGTCTTCACAGACTTATGTCTTGAAGGAAGCCACTATGTCCTCCGCTACCTCTACTATCGGGGTTAATACTTGAAAGACTATCGTCGACACTAATCAGTCTGAGGTCCACCGCGCATGGATGTGGACAAGTCCCAATCCACGACGATGTATTCGTCGCTGTATGCGTCTCGGCTAATCAGCGGTTCAGAGCTAGACATGCGTGGTAGCGGCATTCATAGCAGCCCAATGGTTACTCCACATCTTCATAGGTCAGATACGGAAATCTCTCCACAGATTGGCGTCCTGAAGGTAGCTACTAAGATATTGTTAACTCCACTATCAGGGGTAATGCTTAGTGTACTTATCACGCCTAGGATGCGACCCATACACCAGCTCAGAGCTAGACATGCAGTGTCAACAATATCATAGCAGCAATAGTTATACCTCATCTTCATGCGTCAGATAAGGGTCCTCTATTAGATGGTCAAATATAGTGCATTATGTGATCAGTTTGATCCAGCGGCCGTGTCCGCTTTCATTAGGTCATCTAGGAGCGTCAACCCTATGATTCCCTTGATTTTCATTTTTGACCATCTCGGATGGGATATCATCCATAGAGGAATAATTAACCGTTCCCATATCAAACAGACAGCACGCCAGTCTTCAGGGACCGAAATCCCGTCGAAAGGCAGTGAGAGGCTGTGCAGCGCCTGCGACTTTAGGTTCGGCAATTATTTCACTTGGTTTTCCAAGTATAGACTCATACTAGTCTATTTTTGCACTTTGACAATAATGTCAATTTTCATGAACTTAACGTTCCGCCAGCCATCTATTCCTAGACGGCCAACTGCCTCCCACCATAATAATATATATTCGCGACACGCATCGACGGTACGCGCTAGGTCAACAAGACTTTTTCCTAAACTTTGTTTGATATTTCTGAAACTCACAATGCAAACGTATCTCAGTCTCTGCACCCAAAGTATGCATTTAGTTTTGCATTATCTCTTTTAGTTTTTGAGCTATTAATTTTAGAAATATCAAAAACATCCAATACAAGAACGTATAAAAATTAAAAACATTCATTACAAGAACGTATTAAAAAAATAAAAATTCTCTTAATTCGTCTCAAATTTTTTATTATAACTTTCTCTATGTCATACAACAGACACACGTTGTTCTACATAGTTTTACTTTACATTAGGGTCGTGGAGTTACAGTGAGTTTTGTAAAAACGTGACGTGACACAAACTTATTTAAGCCACGGACTGAAGTATTAATGATTCCACGTATTTCTGAGAAAAAAGATATTGCCAGACGGGTGGTTAACAAAGTGATACAAGGGTTCCTTTTTTCTTATGAGATACGGAACCCTTAAAATATTCGTTTCTGTGTAAAATGGTTTTCGCAACATGTTTCCCAGAACTCGACGCTTTGTTGCTTTTGTAGCGAAATATAATTTGTCTTTAATTTTTATTCGGTCAAAATTTCCTGATACGTATTTTTTTAAGACGCATCGAATATATCTTTATTTTAAAAATGTGGCATAGTAACACATCAGATTTTAAAGCCCATAACAAAAGGCGAAGATACTGCTGCATGAAGATGATTGCATATTACATAATAACAAAATAAAATTATCGTATAAGTATATTCTATTCTATTCTATTCGTATAGTTGGAACAAAAAGAATTTTCTTACATACAACTCGGTTAGATAAGCCCTCGTGTCGTAGTTATGGCGACATACGTTCCACCTTTACACAGATGGCAAGGCCTAGATAAGAACGCATGGGAGACATCCACCCCCCCCCCCGGCCCCGTCCCCCCACCTGCCTATTATACCGCAAGAAGATAAGTAGTTTAGTTACACTACTTTAACCGCCTCTGTGGCCGAGCGGTAGAGCATTCATTTCTCATTACGAAAGATCCGACTTCGAATCTCGGTAGGGACATTATCAAACAAAAGTCACAGGCTTTATGTGTTTTTCTGAAAAGCACTATAATTTGGTTAGAAAATTGTAAGCTTTATGTGATTTTCTGAAAAGCACTATAATTTGGTTAGAAAATTGTAAGCTTTATGTAATTTTCTGAAAAGCAGTATAATTTGGTTAGAACATCGCAGGCTTTATGTGATTTTCTGAAAAGCACTATAATTTTGTTAGAACATAACAGGCTTTATGTGATTTTCTGAAAAGCACTATAATTTGGTTAGAACATCGCAGGCTTTATGTGATTTTCTGAAAAGCACTATAATTTTGTTAGAACATTGCAGGCTTTATGTGATTTTCTGAAAAGCACTATAATTTGGTTAGAACATCGCAGGCTTTATGTGATTTTCTGAAAAGCACTATAATTTTGTTAGAACATTGCAGGCTTTATGTGATTTTCTGAAAAGCACTATAATTTGGTTAGAACATCGCAGGCTTTATGTGATTTTCTGAAAAGCACTATAATTTTGTTAGAACATTGCAGGCTTTATGTGATTTTCTGAAAAGCAGTATAATTTGGTTAGAACATCGCAGGCTTTATGTGATTTTCTGAAAAGCACTATAATTTTGTTAGAACATTGCAGGCTTTATGTGATTTTCTGAAAAGCAGTATAATTTGGTTAGAACATCGCAGGCTTTATGTGATTTTCTGAAAAGCACTATAATTTTGTTAGAACATTGCAGGCTTTATGTGATTTTCTGAAAAGCAGTATAATTTGGTTAGAACATCGCAGGCTTTATGTGATTTTCTGAAAAGCACTATAATTTTGTTAGAACATTGCAGGCTTTATGTGATTTTCTGAAAAGCAGTATAATTTGGTTAGAACATCGCAGGCTTTATGTGATTTTCTGAAAAGCACTATAATTTTGTTAGAACATTGCAGGCTTTATGTGATTTTCTGAAAAGCACTATAATTTGGTTAGAACATCGCAGGCTTTATGTGATTTTCTGAAAAGCAGTATAATTTGGTTAGAACATCGCAGGCTTTATGTGATTTTCTGAAAAGCAATATAATTCCGTGCTTCGCATATTCTTTAGCCTTTGGTCGTGAATTAAGAATATCCTATATCCTATGCGGCCTGCCAGGTGGACTGATGAGATAACCTGAGGAAAACGCTGGTGATGGTTGGATGAGGAAAGCGGGTGGTCGTGCACTTTGGCGTACCCTTGAGGAGGCGAGTTATCTGTACTGTAGATATTCGGACAAGAGTCGTTACATTGAGCCATGTCAGTGAACTTCGGCAGCTCCATAAATCTGACACTAGGGTTGAGGTCGGTCTCACTATATAAGATTTTCCCGTGGGAATAAGACTTTTCCGGGTAAAAAGTATCCTAGTTCAGGTTACAAATTATCTTTATTCCAAATTTCGTCCAATTTTTAGGCGTGAAAGCGGAACAAACATCCAAACATCTAAACATCCAAATATATTTTCACATTTATAATATTAGAAAAATTGATGTGAAGTGTGATACCGTCGCCTCGGAATTTGATTTTCGGTAAAAAAAAATTTTTTTTGAGAAAAGTTTTTCAGAGAACTCGTAATCAAGCCCTAATTTTACTTATAAAATCATCCAATACTAGTAATGGCATTCTATGATAAATAAATAACACGATTTTTTTTTTAATATTAGGTCAAATATCTTACACGACGCTGCTTTTTCATTCCTCATAAAAAATATTATATAACACACTTACGAGGTTTTCACTCGGCGACGATACTAGGAACATACAACACAAACCAAATAGGTAAGTAGTTTACTTAACCAAATATAACTTTACGTGAAGTGACATGTGACATGATGAAACGGTAAGTTCGGTTTGAAGGAATTGCGTAATTTCAGTTTGAACACCTCAAATTCACTGAGCTGATTTATTTCTGTGAATGTTTTATAAATTAATATTATTGCTGTGTCTATCTCTACGAGAAAGCAAAAGGTAAGTAGGTACGTAAACGTAAGGACTAAGAAAGGTCATAATTCGTTGTTTGTGTGGCGGATTTCGTGAGAAATCACTCTTTTTATAGATTTCTTTATTTTATATTTCTTATCTTATTTGACTCTGGTCGGGGGATTTCCAAAAATGTTATTTAATCCTTTTTATTCTAATATATTTTAACATAGGGCGTGGATTTTTAAAAATTTTCAATTTTGTTTTTTATTTGAATATGTTTTAACATCCGGCGTGGGTTTTTTAAAATTTTCAATTTTGTTTTTATTTTAAACTTTTTGGAAAGTACGTTACTTTTGCTTGTTATCGCTTAGCACACTAAAACATATCATTAAAAATGACGACATTTTGTTTTCTTTGTGTTTCGATATTGTATATTATGCTAGTAATTAAACATACATAATTTATTAGTATGCCTTTTTAAAACTAACTGGCGGTAATCAAAATGATGGATGTTGTTTGGATTTGGCAGAAATTTGGTATGTGCGATATTGAGACTACTAATTACTTAGTGTCCAAGCGGCCACCTATCCTCGCTGTTGCAGTATTTCTTTATAGTCTACCGCCATGCGCCATAAAACATGTCCAAGAACCTGATCTGTAAAGATACCGGTTCAGTAGTTTTGAAAACTCCTGTAATGCCAACTTATCTGGCTACTGCAGGGCTCCCTGGTGGTCTACCGCCTCAAAACATATCCAACAACCAGCTCCAAAATGAAGCCTTTTGAATGCAAAAAACCGCATCGAAATCGATTCAGTACTTTTTGAGAACTCCTGTAGTGCCAACTTATCTGGCTGCTGCAGCGCTCGTGGTCTACCTCCATAAAACGTATCTAAGAACCCGCTCCAAGATGAAGCCTTTTGAATGCAAAAAACCGCATCGAAATCGATTCAGTACTCTTTGAGAACTCCTGTAGTACCAACTTATCTGGCTGCTGCAGGGCTCCCTGGTGGTCTACCTCCATAAAACGTATCTAAGAACCTGCTCCAAAATGAAGCCTTTTGAATGCAAAAAACCGCATCGAAATCGATTCAGTACTTTTTGAGAACTCCTGTAGTACCAACTTATGTGGCTGCTGCAGGGCTCCCTGGTGGTCTACCGCCCCAAAGCATGTCTAACAACCAGCTCCAATATGAAGCCTTTTGAATGCAAAAAACTGCATCGAAATCGATTCGGTAGTTTTTGATAACTCCTGTGTTGCCAACTTATCTGGCTGCTGCAGCGCTCCCTGATGGTCTACCTACATAAAACATATCTAAGATCCTAAGTTGAAGTGATACCTTTTCAATGCAAAAAACCGGAACTAAATCGGTCCAGTGGTTTTCGAGATAGAAGGTAACAAACAAACAAACAAACAAACAAACAAACAAACAAACAAACAAACAACCTCTTACCCCAAACGCATATACCGCCTCCGTTCCGTTCCGTCCGTCGTGGGTAAAAAAGATTACGAAACACGTCAATAACAAAAATACGAGTATAATTAAAAAAATCTTTCTTCTTGTATTCTTTTATACAACGTGTTAGTCAAATAACGCAAAACCTCTCGGGTGGTAACTCAGTCCATGAAACTGAACAATTTTTGTACTGGAACATTTCCGAAATCGCAAATAATATAATATTTTTCAATACACCTTGCTCGAAAATTGAATTTACGAAGGCAGTAAACTGTGCGGTAAATGCGTTTTACCGCACTAGTGCGATTTTATTACATTTTTTTTAAATTCCTACGGTCTTCAGAATTTATTATCCAGCCAAGATCATTTTTTGACATTGAATGTTGTTTCATGAGTGTTTTAGTGTTGATATTTAATGATAAATGTGAATAGTAAGGATACTCAAACTGGGCGCAATATAATAAAGGTTAGTTTATACAACTTCTACATGATAAATTTTACCTGTAGTATAATAGCTTTTGTAGGGTACTTAACCATTTCAATTTAATTATTTACAATCAGCTTCCTCACAAGTGTATTAAAAACGTCGTACAACACACGGATCTTAGGTTTTATAACAAACTCGTTTGTAATATGCCACCTACGATCATAATGTACTATTACTGATCATACAAATAAGGGATCGGACTGTCCCTAAATTTACCATATTTTATGAATTATTTTTAAGACATAGATTAGTAGCAGACGATTTGCGAAGAAAAAAACAGAATCGGTTGAAAAACGAATTGACAGTGATTTTTTAAAGTTTCAATACGTCTGTCCCTTTCAAAAACGATTTTTTGTATGGAGATTATATGGTGCTACTAACAAATGACGTCACAAGTGGGTCCGAGTGGTTACGAGTGTGTCTCTCTGTCTAATCTTGAATTTCAAACCTTTATAACACGGTCAATTTTAAAGATAGAGCAAAAATTATGTTAGTGTTCGATAGCAGAAACTAAGAAGTTTGGATTTATAAAATAAAAAAAAAGTAGTCCAATATCCTTATTAACTTGTTGTATGAAAAGCAATTATTTTTTACCATTTTGAAAAAGTTCCAGAACAAAAGTTGTTCAGTTTCATGGGCTGAGTTACCACCCGAGAGGTTTTGCATTCTTTTTCTGTTCGCCGCGAGCGTGTTACACACGAAGTATTTATTTAATGTAATAAGCGCTTGAATTGTCGGTTTGTTCCCGTTTTAGCGAGTTATTCAGCAATTTTTCGAGAAAAATTCTTCAGAGGATCTTTTCTCGGGAATCCGCATTAACATTCCTTTTCATGAATATAAATAAAACAACGAATTCGTGTGTATTTTGTTCCAGAAAAAAACTTAAATGTAAGTAAGGTGGGTGGGTTCTTATCTTAATACCTATTAAATATTTTGTGTTTCTGTGAAAACGATTAGAATAGTATTTTTGTTTTATTTTTAACTTCAGCTACAATGCGGGACTTGTTTTTTTTTTAGTAATGTTTTAAACTATGATGATAATTATATTTTGACCTAGGTAGGTACCATACTTCGTTATTATCGTCATCGTTGCCCACTGCAGGGCATAAAGTAAATGAATTTTAAACCAGTCTTTAATCAGTTAGTTAGTCTTTTTTTAATCAGTTTTGGTCTTAGTTCCAATTTTCTTTCTTATCACGTCACATCACACTAATAGAGAGAGTTCTAGGAGAACACGTCATAATTAATGACTGAATATTTTAATGTTATAAGTTGGTGAGAAGTTTCTATGCATGCTTAGGGCAGTGGTTTAGCCATCTCCTTTGAATATTTGTTCCGCTGCTTTCATGCCTAAACTAATGAACAGATTTGGATGAATGAGAATAGTTTGAACCCTGGATTACGAGTAACACATAGGATACTTTTAACGGGAAAAATTCTTATTCCCTAGGGAAAAATCTTACACCACGCAAGCGAAGCCGCAAGCGGAAAGCTAGTAATTAAATAATCTTCAAGATTCAACAACAATCATCATGTTCGCTAATAAATTGTTTTTTAACAGAAAACTTGGGATTTTTTTTAAGTTAGTACGCAGTTAGATCTTTACGAATCACACTAATATTATAAATATGTGAAAATATATTTGGATGTTTGAATGTTTAGATGTTTGGATGTTTGTTCCGCTTTCACGACTAAACTATTGGACAGACTTGGATGAAATTTGAAAGAGAGATAGTTTGTACCCTGGATTAACACATAGGATACTTTGTACCGGGAGAAGTCATATCCCACGGGAAAATCTCAAATAACGCGAGCGTAGTCGCGGGCGGACCGCTAGTCTTAGAATAAACAAACGAAAGCAGTAAAAGTCCGGTTTACATTTTAACCGCAGTAAATGATCAAAACGTTTCAAAGAAAATGGTGCCAATTCAAATGGAAGTAGCAGTTCATAGTCCCCGATTCGCACAGAAAATGATCTAGAATAAATAATTAGATTTTTGATAGATAGATAGACAGATAAAGCGTTTATTTGATACTGCATAACAAAACTAAAACTAGTACCTATTTACTATGAATATCATAACATAACTTGACTCACCAGGTCATGCATGTGTGCTGCAGCAGTGCAAGAAGGTCGCAGCTCAGCGTCGATACATACTCAGGAGAGCAAATATCGCTGATTTGCAGCTACAACCCAGAGAAACACGGACGCGGAGACAAGCTAAATGGATCGTTTTAGTTAATTTAATTTATTTCAAAAGATCTAGAATATATGGCAAGAGAATAAGTTTGATTCGCGGAGAATAAATATAATTATTTTTATTGGTCAAAGTATCAGTTATACATCTCCGGTTCTTTTTGGGTACTATAAACTGTTTTTTTTTTAATCAACCACTATGTCAAAATAAAGTACTGTTAAATAAGGTAATTCGGTCTTCCTTTGGACGAACAAGAAAACGAGTCAACACTCCGAATTCACGACGAAGTGTTTCTCAAATTAAATCGCAGAAAAGCGTCCGCCATTCGCATTTTTCCTTCGGTCCTTCCTTTTCTTTCTTAGGCATCTCGCATCTCTCTGTTTCTTTCCCACAGCGCTTGGATTTTACTTGCTGATCCCGCAAAACCTTATTTCTGCCACTAGACTTGGTAATGATGGCGCTTGTGTCGACATATCTTCTGCTAGCGAATATGTACCTTGGTTTGTTAAACTACAGGCAAAAGTGAAGACAATTTACATACCATAACGATTTAGTAAAGAAAATAGATATTATGTTTATACAAATTCGACTCAAATCCAGTAGTGGACGTCTTCTGGCTGAAGTATTAAATACTAGCGGTCCGTCCGCGGCTACGCTCGCGTTGTGTAAGATTTTCCTGTGGGAATAAAATCTTTTCCCGTAAAAAGTATCCTATGTGTTAATGCAGGTTACCAACTATCTCCATTCCAAATTTCATCCAAATCCGTTGAGTACTTTAAGCGTGAAGGCGGAACAAACATCCAAATATATTTTCACATTTATTATATTAGTGTGATGTTGGTGTAATGTTAATCAATGTAAACTTCTTAACAGGTGTATAAGATTAGATTCAGATTACAAACTACGGGAAAAAGTCTTATTCCCACGGGAAAATCTTACACAAGGCAAGCGTAGCCGCGGGCGGACCGCTAGTGTTTTGTTTTACAAGTAATTGAGTCTAGTAATTTAGGTAATTCAGCATGAACCCTGTCAGGGTCTACAACTTTTTTGTTCTTCATTCTGGAGATGGTTTTTTGGACTATCTCTCAATACTTATAAAGATACATATAATTATTATCAATTATATTATTGATGGTTCGTCTACAACACTGTCCATTGATGTGGTACGCGTTCGGGTCTTAAAAGACTAACTTATGTATGTAATCTTTTAAGGTAAATTAAGGTAACCCTAAAATCTAATGAGTGAAAGAAAAAGATATAGTATGTTACTGAAACGGAATACCTACCTTATACGTAATTAAAATTTATAATTGAACTCAAATTAACGTTCAACTGGAAACCAATATTTGTATATTAACATTTAATTGATCACAATCAAAGTGAAATCAAACCAGCTATTGTTTGTACAGTCAGTAATTTAATCACAAAGTTACGTTGTATTTTCTAGTAAAAAGACATATTTACTAGAATTAACTCAAGTTCCTTTCGAAGGGTGGGTAGCTAGTCCATAAAAACGAATAATAATGTAGGACAGACATCATTTCCATATTAAGATTTTTAGAATTTATTATCACTTTCTATAGAGATACTCTGTGAGCTGCAGACCTTACAAGTATATTAGCTGATTTATGATTTTTTTACGTTTTCAACCCTCATAACTCCATATTTCAGATTCAGTGTGTTAACATCTCCCTCTTTTTTCTTTTTTCTTTTAAACGAGCAATTCTTGTATATACCTATATAACTATATAATATATAATGAGAATCTCGGAAACGCCTACTACGATTTCGAAGAAATTTGGTATATCCCCTATATATAGTCTCGAGGGCGATAAATCGATCTAGCTAGCTTTTGTTTTTGGTAAAACCGGATTTCCCCATGTTTTCGGGCTTAAAAGAATTTGTACGCCATATCATTAAAAGAGAAGGTTAATTTCACCGCTATCCATAACGACGCGGTGGCTCTGTTGGGGAACCGGGAGGCAATGAAACCGAAGGAATGTACTTCTTTATTTTTTTGATCATGTTTATTTTTTTGTTTGTTTTTAACTTTTAAATTCTTTTATTTAGTTATTTAAAAACAAAAATGACATAAATAAAAATTTCTTATTTAGTGGTTGTTTGTTTGTTAACAAACAAACAAACAACCTCTTACCCCAAACGCATATACCGCCTCCGTTCCGTTCCGTCCGTCGTGGGTAAAAAAGCATTTAAAAGTATTTTCAGTTGTTTTTTCAGATATGTAACACAGAAATGGAAAATGCTATTTCATCCACGGAGACGTTATTTAATCCACGCAACCTCAACAAATTCAATTTTATATACTACTAGCGCTGCCTTTACCACTGTTAGGCATGGGAATAATAATTTATTTTCCTTTCTGAATTCTATCCAAATTCCGATCCTTTTATTGTCAATGCAAGCAAATCAATTTTTACTAAAAATTAAACCTAGCTAGATCGATTTATCGATCCCCATATAATGCTAAATTTCATCGAAATTATCCACGCAACCTCAATAAATGCAAATTTATATTACTACTAGCGCCGCCTTTACCACTGTATCTGTGAAGTGGCCAAAATTGGAATTACTGCTAATAAGTTGGTAGGTTAGTTGGTATGGGAATAATTTATTTTCCTATAATAATCCTTTCTGAATCCTATCAAAAGTCCCATCCTATTATTTTATAACACATAATATATATTCTTTTCCTCGTTTTACTTGGGCCATCTGATGGAAAACTTTCAGACCACCAAAAAATTTATCAGAAATTTGCTTTAATTTTGTATTTAAATAACTAAATGAAAGAATAAAAAAAATATAAAAAAGAAACAAACGAAAAAAGAACAAAAAAATAAAAAAAATATATTTGTCGAGATTCAAACTGCAAACTCGCGGTGTCCCGACTGAGCCAAAATTACCTTTCTATTTCAATGATATCGCGTGTGCACGACGGAATAATAATTAGTTTTTAGAGTTGATCTTGTGTAAATAAACATCATTATGTTCCGTCTTTTCATTTAAAACGTTAGGTATAAGAAAAAATGTAAATATAAATATTAAAATAAAAAGACCACGTGGCTGAGACGACCCCGGGTAGCGGAAGGGGTAGTGGGGAACAACCACGGATAGCGGGAGGGGAGCCACCCCGCGAACAATGCAAAAACAAATATAAACCGCGCGCCGGCCCGGCAAAATCTCTTCCGAGCGAACAGTCGACGGGATAACATCAAGAAAGGAAACTCCGACCCCTACCCGAAGTCGATCTAGCCAAGTCAGCCAAGAAATCTCAAGCGTTTTATTTTCAACGACCACAACGCCGTCCCCGCAACTGCGCCGTTTTCCTCAAGACTCGCCCAGTCCAGTACCGCCGTATACCGGGAGCCCTGTTCTATGTTTCAAGGTGTATACAGTCCACTCCCGCCCCCGGTATACAAGCCCGTCGTGTACATTTGCTGGTCCTTCGAGCCAGATCAATAAGGAAGATGCCAGTAACGCGAAGTCAAAGCGGCGCTACGTTCACGTCAGAATCGACGGCGCGACGCGCGGTGCCAACGACCAGCACCACCGCACCACATCAAGCTACCATCGGCGGCGGCATCTTGCAACACACGGATTCGCCTGCATCACCTTCAGATATCGTCGCCGCGTCCACAAACGACCCGATCACCGTCGTTGGGAACCCGAACTTGGAACCTTCGTCGGCTGCTCAACAGCAGCACGTTACAGCTGAGCATGGAAGTCGGACCCCGCGAGCACACTCGAAGACATCGTCGCACCGCTCAGAACGAGTGTGTCGCCTCGCGCGGTTGGAGCTGAAGGAGCGGATGGCCGAACTAGAACTCAAGGAAATTCAAGCCGCCGCGAAACTAGAGAAGGCAAGATTGGAGAAAATGATGGCCGATATGGAATCGGATTCATCGGCCGACGAGATGGAGGAGGACACAAGGATGACCGCACAGAAATTGGACATGTGGTTTGAGAAGCAACCCGCCTCCGCTGCGCCGCATGCCACGGCAGATGTCCGGGGGAGGAGCCCCCTCCCGTTGCCTCGCCCCTCTGCGAGGCCCGAAGGTGAAGAACACGTCGAACGAGGACAGGAAGCTCGTGTTATCACGTCGCACGAGCAACGGGCCGCCCGGAAAGGCTCGCCTGCGCGTTCTCGCCGCTGCATCGATTTGGCAGACCTTGCAGCAGCAATCACCGAAGCGAGGCAGGGCCATCAACCACAACCGAAATATCTCGTCGAGCTACCAGTGTACACAGGGAGAGCGGACGAGTGGCTATCCTTCAAAGCCACTTTCACGCAATCGAAGATCAACTTCACCGCTTCTGAGAACATCACCCGTCTACGAAGGAGCCTGAAGGGACAGGCCCTGGAAGCGGTCTCTTCCCTTCTCATCGTCCAGACAGACCCGGAGAAGATCATTCAAGCATTGGAGCGGAGGTTCGGCCGGCCTGAAGCCATAGTGTCAGCGGAGATGGACAAAATCAAGACCCTGCCACGAATTACGGACAGCCCGAGAGAATTGGCGGTGTTCGCGAACAAGGTCGCGAACATCGTCGCCGCCGTGCAAGCCTTAGGGAAGACGCAATATCTCAACAGTCACCAGACGCTTCGCCTCGTCGTGGACAAGCTGCCGCCCATCCTAAGGAACAAGTGGTACGACCACGCTTCGCAGTTCCAGGATGACGACGAGCCGAAGTTATTGAAGCTGACTGAGTTCCTGGACCGAGAGGCAGACAAGTGCGCAGACTACATTCAGGCGGAGAGAGAACAGGACCGGCCTATCAAGAAGAGGACGGAGCGAACTTATGCCGCAAGAGAAAACAACAATTCATACAAGAGTAAGCAGAAAGGAGAGTGCCCGGCCTGCAACAGGGACCACCAGCTTCCTGAGTGCCCGCAGTTCGTCAACGCCGACGTAAACAAGACATGGGAACTCGCGAAATCAGCCAGAATGTGCTTTCGCTGCCTACGAAGCACGCATCGTCGACTGACTTGCCGCGCACGGGTGTGTGGTGAAAACGGCTGCGCGTATCGTCACCACAAGATGCTACATCAATGTAAGGACACGGAAGAGCCGCACCACGAAGAGCCACCGCAACCAGAGAAGCCGCCAGTCCAAGAGGGAGTGCTTTCAACCACCATCGAGCAAGCCGCCGCTACGGAAGGCACGCGTCCACACCGACGAGCTTACCTCAAGATCGCTCTGGTTACATTGAGCGGTCCGAAAGGTAGCCACGGCGCCTACGCCTTACTCGACGAAGGCAGCACTGTCTCCATCATAGACACGGAGCTTGCGGAGGCGCTCGGCCTGGACGGCCCCAACGAAGCCATGACGGTGCAAGGGATAAACGGCAGCGAGATCACGCACGACTAGAGCAAGCGAGTATCGGTGAAGATCAAAGGCAAATACGAAGATGAAGAATTCGAACTGCGGGACGTGCGCACAGTGAACAACGTCCACTTCTTCACGCAAACTGTACGCGCCAGCGACATAAAGGGCTGCAAACACATTGAAGACATCACCGACAAGTTGATATACGAGAGTGCGACGCCAGCGCTTCTTATCGGGCAAGACAACTGGGAGCTCATCGTATCAATGGAGGTGCGCAACGGTCCACGTCATCAACCAGTGGCATCGCGCACTCAACTGGGATGGGTGCTGCACGGCTGCCGCACATCACATGTTCATCCCGTCGTGTACTGCGCTCACGTCAGCAGCGCAGTCAAGGCACACGACGACCTGGAAGAATTAATGAAAAAACACTTCGCACTGGAGTCGCTGGGCATCGAAGCCAGAAAACAAGGCAGCGACCCCGAACAGCAGGCGCTCAACATACTCGAGGAGAAGAGTCAACGCCTGCCCGATGGCAGATACGAAACGGGGCTTCTATGGCGGGACGAAAACGCGAAGATCCCAAACAACTACGAGAACACAATGAAGCGCCTGAGAAGTCTCGAAAAGAAGTTGGGTCGCGATGAAGCTCTGAAAAGGAAGTACGAAGAACGCATCGACAATCTAATCAAGTCGAACTACGCCGAGCGGGCGACTACGCCTCCCACCGGCGGGAGAACCTGGTACCTCCCGCACTTCGCCGTAGTCAACCCAGAAAAAGAGAAGATTCGACTAGTACACGACGCGGCCGCCATATCGCACGGCCGCAGCCTCAACGACATGCTACTGCCGGGCCCCGACCTACTTCAATCTCTACCGGGCGTCATCATGAAGTTTCGTCAGCATCCCATCGCCGTGTCATCGGACATTAAAGAAATGTTCATGCAGGTGAAGATAAGGGAAGAAGATCGCGACGCGCTTCGGTTCCTATGGCGCGGCGATCGACGCGGCGACCAGCCACCTGATCTTCGGCGCCACCTCGTCACCGTGCACCGCGCTCTACATCAAGGACCGAAACGCCCTAGAAAACGAAGAGGACCACCCGGCCGCCGCACACGCCATCCAGCACAACCATTATATGGATGACTACCTTCAGAGCTTCGTTACCGTCGAAGAAGCCGTCGACACAGCACGAGCGGTCGACTACATCCATCGCAAGGCAGGGTTCGAGCTACGCGGCTGGGCGGCAAACGACGCGAACGCGATTCGTCAATTCGTACGGGCAGAGGAAGGCACGGAGACAGCTACAGTCGAGATCGGCGGCAACGAGATCGAGAAGACACTGGGACTACTGTGGCACGTCAGAGAAGACACACTCGGCTTCCGCGTGAGCAAGAAGAGGGTACCGCCGGAAGTACTAGAAGGCCTACGCGATCCTACGAAGAGGGAGGCGCTCAGTCTCATCATGTCAATCTTCGACCCGCTGGGAATCATCTCGCCGATCACGACGCCGGCGAAAAGAATAATGCAAGACACATGGAAGTACAAGACGGACTGGGACGACGCGATACCCGACGTTCTCATTCCAAGATGGAGGGCGTGGCTGGAGACCCTAGGAAGTCTACCCGAGCTACGAGTACCACGCTGCTACGACATCGAGCTCGCGGTGGAAAGAGAGATGCACACATTCGTCGACGCGAGCGAAGAAGCCTATGCAGCGGTCGTCTACCTACGCGCAAAACACGCCGATGGTTCCATCAAGATCGCCATCGCCGCCGCGAAGAGCCGTGTCACTCCGACGAAGCCAACCTCCATCCCGCGGCTCGAACTGCAAGCCGCTGTCGTCGGAGTAAGACTCGCGAAGACCGTAGAAGAGGGACACGACTTCGTCATCGCGCGCCGCACATACTGGAGCGACTCACGGACCGCGCTCGCTTGGATACGATCCGAGCCACGCAGCTACAAAGCGTTCGTCGCGCACCGTCTAGCCGAGATCGAAGATTTTACGAAGAAAGAAGAATGGCGCTGGGTCCCTACGAACATGAACGTCGCCGATGACTCCACACGAAGCACACCGAAGGACCTCACGCCGGCCCACCGATGGTTCACTGGCCCCAACTTCTTATATCAAGATGAAGAAAGCTGGCCAACAGAAGAGAAGCGCGAGAAGCTCGTCACTGGAGAAGAACGAACGTCGGAGGAAGAGCCCCAGCCACACCACGTCCTGCATGGGGCTACACCCGAACGCAACCACTTCATCGACTTCGCCAGGTTTTCAAAATGGAGCCGTTTGGTACGCACAATGGGCCGCGTACTACAATTCGTCGACCTCTGCCGCCGCCCTCAGCTGATCGCCGCTGCACAACGAAAAAGGACGAAGAAAAACGCCGAAACGGATGAAACGTACAGAAGGTACAAGAAGGGACCAAAACAGAAGATGAACACCACGATTCGGCGTCACACTGCGACGAAATTTCGACTTCTAGAAGCGAAGTACTTATATGAAGCGGAGCGCCTGTTGATGCGATTTTCGCAAAAGCAATCGTATGGGAACCCGAGCGAACACAGGCGCCTAACATCAACCACCACGAAGACGGACGGACTATCGAGCCTCAGCGTGACAACAGACACCGACGGCATCATGAGACTGCGCGGCAGAATCAACGAAGCCGAAATCATCGACTACGAGGCCGCCAACCCCGCCATCCTCGACGGAAGGCACCGCTACACGAAGCTGTACATACAACATGTACATGAAAGACTACATCACGGCGGTGTTGAAACAGTCGTCAACGAGCTACGACAACGTCTGTGGATCGTCCGAATAAGACCTACGGTGAAAGGAGTGATCAAGCGCTGCCCACTGTGTCGTCTGCGGAAGGCGAAGCCGGCGAGCCCGTCGACCGGAAACCTGCCCGCCGCGCGCCTCGCTCATCACGCGCGCCCCTTCACCTTCACTGGGGTCGACTACTTCGGCCCGCTAGAAGTCACCGTCGGCCGTCATCGTGAGAAGAGATACGTCGCGCTGTTCACCTGCATGACGTCACGCGCAGTGCACTTGGAAGTGGTATACTCACTGACTACCGACTCTGCAATCAACGGCCTGCGCCGCTTCATCGCGCGACGCGGATGCCCCACGGAACTGTGGAGCGACAACGCAACATGCTTCCATAGCGCGGACCGCGAGCTCGCCGACGCCTGGCGCGCCTTAGAAGAAGAAGCGTCAAACCACCGCATCGCCTGGCGCTTCCTACCCCCCGCCGCCCCCTTTATGGCTGGCGCGTGGGAAAGGATGGTACGCACCGTGAAAGAAGCACTACGGGTCGCTCTCCACGAACAGCGCCCCAGCGACGAGACCTTGGCAACACTGCTCGCCGAGGTCGAAGCCAGGCCGCTCACTCACGTGGCCGTGACCCCGGACTCCCCGCCCGCCATCACGCCGAACATGATACTGCTCGGCCCGAACAGTCACGTGCCAGCCCCGGGCCGCTTCGAGGACACCGACGTCGACGCGCGTGCACACTGGAGACGCGCTCAACGCCTCGCCGACATCTTCTGGCGACGCTGGGTACGCGAGTATATGCCACTACTCCAAAGTCGGCGGGAGCCCCACGCGAGCGGCACCGCGCCCAAGATCGGCGACATGGTCATCATCTGCGACCCGAATCTACCCCGCAATACCTGGCCCCGAGGACGAGTGACCGCCATCTACCCCGGGAAGGACGGCGAGGTTCGAGTCGTCGACGTGACCACCAGCAGCGGCAGCGTTCTGCGGCGACCAACGAAGAGGATCGTCGTGCTACCAGTAGATTCGCAAGATGCGACGGCGGGAGAATGTGCACGACGGAATAATAATTAGTTTTTAGAGTTGATCTTGTGTAAATAAACATCATTATGTTCCGTCTTTTCATTTAAAACGTTAGGTATAAGAAAAAATTTAAATATAAATATTAAAATAAAAAGACCACGTGGCTGAGACGACCCCGGGTAGCGGAAGGGGTAGTGGGGAACAACCACGGATAGCGGGAGGGGAGCCACCCCGCGAACAATGCAAAAACAAATATAAACCGCGCGCCGGCCCGGCAAAATCTCTTCCGAGCGAACAGTCGACGGGATAACATCAAGAAAGGAAACTCCGACCCCTACCCGAAGTCGATCTAGCCAAGTCAGCCAAGAAATCTCAAGCGTTTTATTTTCAACGACCACAACGCCGTCCCCGCAACTGCGCCGTTTTCCTCGGGAGCCCTGTTCTATGTTTCAAGGTGTATACAGTCCACTCCCGCCCCCGGTATACAAGCCCGTCGTGTACATCGCGTATCAATTTTTTTAAGCCTGAAAATACGGGGAAATCTATTTTATAAGCTAGATCGATTTATTGCCCCCGAAACTAAATTGCGAAATCGTTGCAGACGTACGTTTCCGAGATCCTTATTATTCTTATCTTGCTCGTTTAAAGTATAAGAGTGGTGCTACTATGTCTAGCCGCGTGTACTTTCTTCTGAACGTATGAAGTAGAGTTTATCGAAATGCGTAGGTGTCTTAAAAAAAAAAAAACGAGCTAAGCTCGGTCAACCAGGTACTAATTATTAAAATTAGAATTTTGATGTACCTACCTATATATTTTTTCATGTACTAGTATTGTTAGTTTAGTTTTCGTTTAGGTTTAATTGTAGCGCTGTATACACCTGTAAAGATTTATTACCTAGAATGATACCGTACCATATTTGTATAAAGTTTAGTAATAAGTCGATGGTGTATCTTTTTCAATAAATAAATAAATATTTTTTTAAAATTTCCAAAAACTAACTCGACAAAAAAAAATTGGTTAATTTATAAAACCTGCTCATAAAATTACACGAGATTCGGTAGAGAAACGCGAGAAACGGGAATAAACAAAAAGATTGACAGATAGACAAAAGCAATTTTGGCCAAGCTGAAACGGAGACGCTTTGCTCGCGCTTCGCGCTCTTTGGCGAATAGAAACATGTTAATTGTGATAATTATAAACCTTGGGTTGCAGGTAGCTTAGCCCATGAAACTGAACAAACAACTCAAGAACTTTCCAAAATGTTCAAATGAATTTAATTAAAACGGTCAGCTGAGATGGAGTCCAAACCCTGACGTTCTAAAATAATGTTCATTGTTAAAGCGTCATCAACTTTAGCCAGGAAACAATTTCAGTTCATGAGTTCAAAAATTTATAATAAAATCAATGACAAACATAATATAGTTTCGTTAAATAAGTTTCTCTGTAATAACAAACTTAAAGAATGGCTCCTGACTTTGGATTATGAAGAGACGGAATTTTTTCTAACTTAGACAACCTATGCAAGCTTTTCCTAAATTTATTCACTCACACACACACTTACACACATACACACAGAAACAAACAAACATACATATTGTTTTTTACTCACTTTTATGATTATTTTCGTCAGTCAAAGTTCTAATCGTCCTCCATTTCATGGCATATTGTATTAGATATCATGCACGACGACAAACACCACTGACCCTCATCACACAGGTATTCACCTAGCTTGAGAGTCAGGGAACTGTCAATTGTACCATACCCTATAGCCGTAGTGTAGTGTTAGACTTAGTATGAATAATGTACTTACCAACTTTGTACTAATGGCTTAAATAAATAATTTTATTATTATTATTATTATTATATTATTGTGTTAGGTTCATTGGGTTCTACGTCCAGCAGTGGACTGCAATAGGCTAATCGATTGATTGATTGTATTAGGTTGGTACCCATTAGGTACCAGCTAAAATGTATGCGTTCAGGCAATTTTTAAAGAGTTGAATATATTTATGAAATAACTGCATTTAGCCCACCATTCCACAAAATACTAAAATCATATTTCTGTGCAACTGTACGTTATTATAAATTAAATTTTATTCGTCGTCGTGGCGTGCATTATTTGCTCGCCGCCGCTGCAGCAAGTATGAAATTTTAAGCATCGTCTGGTACAGTGTTACTCAAACTTTTATAGCTTAAAATTTATATCTGAAAAAAATAATGTTTACATAAATAAAATTATTTTTTGTGCGTTAAACACTGATGACAAATATTAATGGTGACTTTTGTTTATTAATATTTTGTCAATGAATGTTGATTTAGTTCTAACTTTATTATTTACTAGTTAGCCCGTGGCTACGCTCGCGTTGTGTAAGATTTTCTCGTAAGAAGTGTCCTATGTGTTATTCCTGTGTACAAAGACAAACCTATCTCCATTCCAAATTTCATACAAAGGATTACATACAGTAGTTCAGGCGTGAAAGTGAAATAAATATCCAATTTCGGAGCATCCAATCATCTAAACATCCAAACATACTTTCACATTTGTAATGTTGAGGCTAATTCTTACTGTCACACTCTTTTCCATAATTTAAGTTCATCCGTCACGTTTCAAAGTTTGAAAAAGGACAGGAGATGGCCATCCTAATATTAGAGCTGTCAAACATCGAATTTGAACCTTATGGCCGTGACGATTGTACAATTTTAGAGAGCACTTAAACATGCGACTTAAAAATCTCTTAATCTTACAGCTATGCCCTTATTTTAGGTTATCATATTTCGTTCAAATTAATAATCATTCATTCGTCTGAATTCATCACCTCTCTTTCATTGCTCATAAAAATGAAAAGGATAGCTGGATTTTAAAATTAGGATTAGAGCATGACTTCCCGAATCGAGGTAATTAGTATGATTTTAGATAGTTTATTTTCCCAACCGGAAGCTATTTCTTAGTTTTTGGTACCTACATGTTGATTGAAAGTCACTGGCACAAGATGGAGAACGGTGGAAGAAAAAAGGGGAGGCTCAGGCTCAAGATAAAATAAAATGTTGATTTATTCTAATATATCAGGTACTTTTTAGTTCTTGGTTTTCAACGTTACTCTATTTTAACGAAGCAACTATCGTGTGCCAATATAGACAAATGCCTTCCTTTGTCAACTATCTTGATTCTGTATCCCAAGATGCTAGCTGCTGATAAATAAAACTGTATAAATCGTTTCGCTTTCCTCTTCAAAGGGCGGCACCAATTAAGGGCTAGAAAAATGATTATTCTAGCCCTCCAATCCAGATGCATGCAACGGACATGCCTTACGTAAGCCAAAATCTTACTATGCAAAGGTGAGGTGAGGTCAAGCAAGTTTGAGAACTGCAGTCCGACGCAACATCTACCTTGGTACAATTTGGACGTTCACGTACCTGAAAAACACATGAGTAGCTGCGATGATGCAATTTAATGAAAACTCGAGCTTAAAAGCACATAAGTCTGGTATATAAATGGTATATATTGTAGAGGTACATTATAAACAGTCTGTTTTTTATTGTAATGTGTAACAACCGTAAGTCTGAACAAATGAACTACATTTCCTATTTAGGCAAACCAAGCCTTATTTTATAACAATGTTTTAGTGACATTGTACTTTTAAAAACTCATTATTTGTTGAACCCGACACCTATCAAAAATGATAGTCATTTAGCAAAGTTCGATGTTATTTGGTGACTTAAGACCTTTTGGACAAATTATACTTATTTTTGTTTATTAATTATCACTTTACTAGTATTCTCTGTATCAGGAGATACACACATTAGCTAATATTATGTAAAACAGACATAATATTCATCATAGTAATTCAGCCCAATCAATAGAGGATCGGACTGTTAACCATATTTTATGAATTATTTTTAAAATATAGGTTCGCAGGTGATTCGCGAAGAAAAAAACAGAATCGGTTGAAAAACGAATTTACAGTGATTTTTTAAAGTTTCAATAAGTCTGTCTCTTTCAAAAACAATTTTTTGTATGGAGATTATATGGCGTTACTAACAAATGACGTCACAAGTGGGTATGTGCCTCTCTGTCTAATCTTGAATTTCAAACCTTTATAACTCGGTCAATTGAGCAAAAATTCTTTTAGTGTTCGATAGCAGAAACTAAGAAGTTTGATTTATAAAAATTTAAAAAAAGTAGTCCGATCCCATATTGGAACCCAAAACCCTCAGTATAGAAGACACACACAGACTAGGCTGTACGGCCTATCTTTAAGGGCCTGTGAAAGATCCCTTAAAATATTCCCCTTCACAACCTATCCAAATAACAGCTACTACCTAGTTTACAAATACTTGAACTGAAGTGAACTTTGAATATTGATTTCTATAATCTCTATCAAAATAACCGAACGCAAAACGTTAAAGTTTGACAAACAAACAAACAAAACATGGCGTATTTTGACCGGACATTTCAATTTGGCCGGTTGAATGGAAGCGGAACTAACCGAAACTATCCGGTTATTAAGTTGTGCTGACCGTGGCGCAAGTTCGTAACTATATTCACATCACAACGGACGTGGTGAATGTTTCAATTGTGATTTGCTTGAGTTTTGGCTAGTAAAATCATGTTAACATTAACCTAAATGCATAAAACGCACAGTTTACGCAGCTTTTTATGCCCTCCTTGGATAAGAAAAAATTAACATCATTGTCAACATGTGGATATTCGCGTTCAATGAGGGATTTTATGACAGCTCTTTTAAAAAAAAAAAGTTCTAATTAAGACGATAGATGGCGCCAGGTGTACTTCGTGGATTTTTGTTTTTAAATCTTTTTATGGCCCTGGGTGTCTCGCCGAATTTCTACGGATCCACGCCATCATCAACGCCATCTACCGAAGTTTTATAAACTATTAACTTTAATATAAGATGATTTTATTGAAACGCTTGTATTTTACTGTATTTTTTTATGGTGTCTGGCGGCACACGTGGCTTTGCAGTAATTTTACTATCAAATTACTGGAGTTCTTCACCGTATTTCCTTAGTCTTAGAATTAAGACTGTTTGTGTTTCTCAAACTACTTAGCAAAATCACTTACTGGCGAAATACTAACAGTGAAACGCCATAAACAAAATAATATTAAAGTTAAATAAAAGCACATGCAGCATTACTGCAGGTTTTTTAATAACCTTTTTGGTATGGCTCTTTTTTCTTTTGGCCGGTTTTTATGTCACATTTTCGAATTTAAAATTTTCTTGGTTTGACCTTTTTCTAAATTGTTGATTGTTTTTCTGAGTTGTCGTCTGTCAGGAAATGGAAACGTTTTATCCCTTGAACGTGGTTGAATTTTACTTAATAAATATCTGTAAATGATATAAAGCCTTGGGACACAGTATCGTCTCTTGCTAATGCGATAATTTTTGGGACAGGCTCCTACTTTGGACTGGCCGGGTAAGTCTTGTGCTGTCTTCCTCCTGGTTTTTATCGACGCACTTTTTTCTTTCCCTGTCTTGGTCGGATGGCGATTATTTCTTTGTCAATCTTTACAGTGTATTTCCGGCCTCTGCGGCACACACACGAGGGTCCCTCCGTGCCTTTCTCGTTCTCTCGCCGTGGTTCCGGACCCCTGAGGCCACCGGGCGTTAGACGTGCCTGGACCCCTGCGTTGTGTGCGCCCGCGCCCGTGCCAGCTGAGTGCCGCAGACCCGCGCACCGGCGTCCCCCCTGGGATACTGCCCATCATTTTTTAGCCTTTTTTTGTATCTGTTTTGTAATTTTGTATGCGGAATTTGCCAAATTTAAATTCCTTTTCTAAATTCTAAAAAGGCCCTTTAGGTTTCTCTGGCCCTCCTTTTTTTGGTTCCCGTTTGGCTTTACTCTCCGGGGTACTCCGCGGTTTTTTACACCTTCCTGCAACGATACACCACAACACAACACTAGTTCAGCGACACTATATCGACGGAGTCCCCTCAGGACTCGACTCTCGGCTCTTGCTTGGCAATTTCTAGGCCTTTTTAAATTTATATTATACCGTTCGGACAAATTCAACCAACTCTTTCTCTGTTCACCTAAATTTCACGTTTCGCCTGTGGTCGTCGACCACAGGCTAGCTAGCTTTCTTTTTTAACGCTACACACAATAATATTTGACTTTTCTTTTAAATATAAATAAATATGTGGGGATCTCACACGCAGCCATCGGATCCCAAACTAAGCAAGGCTTGTACTATATGGGTATCAGACAGCAGATATATATTTCTTAAATAGATAAATACATACTTATATTGATAAACAACATCCAGACACAAGGCAAACACAAGTTTTCATCACAGGAATGTTTGCCCTAGGCGGGATTCGGACCCGCGACCCTGTGCTTCGAAGGCAGGCATACTACCGACTAGGCTACGGGGCCGTCGATCGTCGTTAAATATACGATAAAACTCCATTTTGCCTATGTCATTCATGATAATGGAACACAATAGTTAGCAATGCATTCTAATCCATAATGGCTACGCGTTTCTACTACGGCGTAGCGGCTCGTAGTCGGTCGTAGCAATTAACGCGCTACGATGCGGGGTGATAAGCAAATTCACAAAAATATAAATATTTTTTACTCACTATATATATAACGAGTTTCTTTGTTCAAGATGATCTTGATTGGATTACCAACAATAGTAGATTGTTGCATCGAGCAGAAAATGAAGTTTTATTGCACCGATTTGGAGCACGAGCGTTAGGATTTAAATGACAAACTGATGCACCAGTGTTCTGTTTTGTGTGCACTTTTTCGGCTCATAATAACGAAATTATCGCAGAGTTGGAAAAAAATTCAGTTTGGTTGGGTAGTGCTGGTTTAAATTTCTGCTCTAATATCAACAGCTCATATACATCCCCACCGAGGGGCTCGAGTCTACCCTGAATTAGGGCGATTAGGCCTTAATCGACCACGCTGGCCCAGTGTGGGTTGGTCGATTTCACACGCAACCTTTGAATTTCTTCGCAGGAGCGTGCAGGTTTCATCACGATGTTTCCTTCACCATAAGAGCGTCGAATAAGTAGGTACATAATATGTACTCATTATGAATTCGAAATTTGAAACACATTGGTACGTGGTGGGGATCGAACCCGTATATCCCGGACGGAAGGCAGCGGCCCTTACCACTAGACCACCGACGACGCTCTAATAGAAATTAACTTAAAAAACAAAGTAATATCCACTGAAAGACTTTTTTCTGTTTCATTTGTACTTATTGTTTCCTTACTTTAGCTATTCTATTCTTTCGTAAAATAAAATGGCGTATGTCTTAAAATTAGAAAATCAAGCAGACGTCTTAAGCGCTCGGAAAGATGGAAGCGATTTTCCCAGACAAGAAATATGTCCGCATGTGAGTTCCCTAGGGAAACCAGCGCTATGATAAAGCGCTCCTTTTTTGTGCCTTAGTGGGACTTAGCATTGTTTACCTTAGTGGCTTTATTCCTTTTATGTGACAGAGAGAAATTTGAAGTAGGTAAATAGCTTTTATGAATACGAAATAGAATATTCAAAGACCGGCAATTTTGTTACTTGTGTGTTGTAACTAAATAATTTATGTTATCTTCATCCGCTTTAGTTCAATTTTAGGGTAAAAGTTGTCATCATCATCATCGTGTGGGTCGTAAGGTCGGCAACCGACCTCACAAACCCTGGTGTCAGTGTTATAGAGCCGCCAAAGGCCACTGACTATTAGTTGTGATAAATTATATACCTCCAAATGTAGTACAACGAAAATTCCAATAGTTGTCTGGAATTAGTGCATTTAAAATTTTTCATTATAATTTTTCGCAACAGTCGTAGGTACTGCAACTTTAAACACGCACTTTCACAACACCACAATTTCAAATACATAAATAAACTGCACGCACATATATGTTTCATCGATTTTCTTTCTTTTTATTACAATTAGGTCATTATCCCACAGTTTTTACTTATTTTTATTTTCTGTTCTGCTTGCGATTGCAAGTCATCCACGGGTGACGGCTGAAAATCAGTGTTGCCCTTTGGGCTAATTACACTGAGCCATGGCCCTTTCAATCACTGCAGCACACATGTGCATGCATAGGTACTTCTTTTTTTTTTTGTTATTTCCTTTTTCTGTATCTTTTTTCTTAAATGTATGTACATGTGTTATGTAGATTTTTGAATAAAACTTTTTATCTATCTATCTATCTAGTATCGCGTCTTTAAATGCTTACCAACTTTAAGATTTATAATTACATTTACAAAGACAAAGAATAGAGTTTCAAACTGATAGACATTTAGCGTAAATAAATAAGAACGATATAACCTTTGCAATAAAACTTTGCGAGAGAAATCTGAACAAAACATGTCAAGGTTTAAAACCTGATCTAGATATTAAAATACTTTACTTACAATACTTCGTACATCTTCAACTTTAATTTTATAAATATTAAATCAGAGTACGGTATGTTTTAAAAGAATAATGTAGAAATGTTCAACATTTATACATTGCAATGGTGAAATTCAAAATTTTATAAATCACTGACGTTTTATAAACTACCAAAACCTACATAGAGTAAGAAGTTTTGTTAAGATTGACCGAACCCAAGTAAAATAAAACTACAGTACGCTACGGCAAGAAAACAAGCTTTAGGGTACGAAGTTAAGCGACGCGACGTAACTTAAATAATGTAATTGCTAGGGCTGAATATAGGGGTTGGAAACCCTAGGGTCGAATATGCCCCGACTCGTCAGACGACCCTTGCATGACTTTGACATCTAGATTTATTAACTGATCCGTTATCTAGCCACGTACTTGTATATTTCAACCAAAAATAAAATAAATTCTTAAAGAAAGACCAAAAACAAAGATGAATACGAAGAAAAAGCACATTAGAGTTTTTCTGAAGTTCATCTTTCGTAAAAACAATACCTACGATTGCATTTTGTGAAATTTAGAAATGGCTATACGTTATTATATTCTTGAATAGGCTTAAGAAAATTGCTAAGGGCTAAATGCCTGTTATCCCAAGGGTATGGCGGGGCAAAGCTGAAATCGATAGGATTTTCTTCATTTGCCGTCAAAGTAATCGCGTTGTTTCAAGTCAATACCATAAAAATGCGAAATTCTTTCTTTCATTGAAGCCATCCATAATGTAAAAGTCACAGTCAGCTTTTAGTTTGAACGTGTTTATTTTTTCTATTTAAAACTAGTTTAAATCAGTCGTTTCTGCCCCAAATTAGAACATTAGCCACGGTTTAAAACGCCCTAATGTTGATTTTGCCTCTTGCTACTAGTGCCGTAGCACGCTAGTTTTTTAAGGTAAAACTATAGGTTTCCGAAAAAGCTAAATCTTAGTAAAAAAATGTCGCTTCATTTTAACAATATTAGTACAATAACGTAATCTGTTGTGTATCTATTAAAACAGCCATTCATTCATTTCGATTTCTTTTTTAATACAAAATATTCAACTCTTTTTTGTTGAGACATACAGTAATATTCACATTTGTTCTGCTAAAAGCCATTAAATTCTGCATGGTGAACCAGCCAGTTCCATACATTTACAAAGCCACATATCATTAACTCTGCTCACGCCCGAACAGGTAACTTGATGGCTCTCAGAGGCGACCTCGAATTTAACTCTTTGCGTGCCGACGCGCAAAAAGTTCCCACAAAAAACAAATTACGAATTACGTCGGACAAACAAAACGGTATAATTGAACGTCAACGTCAAGCGGACGGGGAACCCAATTGTGGATAGAATAATTAATATCCTGTAGGTATATTTATTTTAAAATAAAAATAGCATGTGAATTTTCTATCACGCTTTGTATTGTTCTTGATACATTGTTACGTTTTTATGTATTTGAGTTTTTAAAAAGAACTAAATTGAATGCGGTTTTTTTTGGGTAATTGTTTTTACCCCAATCTATCTGTCCGGCGAGCATCGTACCGCTATTGTAAAAATAATAATAATAATAAAAAATATTTTAAATTTGTTTTCCAATATTTAAATAATTATTCTGCAATTTGGCGACGACAAATCATAAAAATCGGTCCAGTCGTATTTAAGTTTAGGTACTGTAAAGGTCCTAAGATCTTTGTCTATAAAATACATAGAGGTTTTATGTAAATGTGAGTAGCAAAAAATACACACAAAAACAAAAGGAAAAAAATATTTTTTCAATATAACCCATTAATTTTTCAAAAAATTATTAATACCTGAAGCACTTTTAGTATGTATCAGTAATCAGTTTCTCGGTATCTTGTATAGTTAAGGATAAATCGAGTTAGTACACTTAACGTTTCCACCCTGTATGACATTCTTCCTAATAGTGATAAGAGCAATTTATTTCTAAAATGTCAAAATAACTGTATTTACAAATACATAATGCCACGCCTAATTCCCGGAGGGATAGGCAGAGACCACGACCTTCAACTGCCCGACCCAACATACCATCCAGACACCACCATCCAGACCATGCTTTCGCTTCATCTACATTCATCAATCTCTTCATGCATGCTCGTTGGTTTAGAGTAGGTACTCTTGACCTGCCCTCCCCTTTTTCAGAACATCCTCAACCTAATTGTGGAACGTTCGCCTTGGCCTGGTTTTTAATGGATTACCTACTACTTTAAATATGTTTACAATGTATTCTTGTTTTTATTTTTATTCTTATCATTTGCTATTCTTATTTGATGAGTATCCAGGTGTTCTGTTTATTTAAGAACTACACAAATCAATTTATCTTCTTTTTGAGGTTTATCGGCGGTTTCATCGATCAAATGAAAAGCATTTACTACTCAAGGACTCATAACGATTATATTGAAAAGAAGATTACACTACCCGTAAGCCTCCCTTGACTCAAAACATAATTCTTATTTCGTAGCCCAACATTCACATGCAATGGTTAAACTGTTTTAACATTATTTGCTATTTTATTAAGATCATGTATAACAGTAGGAGAGCAATAAAGGTATTTAGTATTAAGCACTTAACCCAGGAAAATTGTATTAAATTATAAATCTCAAAGTACAGCCAAATGTTGTAGGATACTGTGTTGTATTTTGTATCAATATTTCTTAGCAAGTAACCTTCTCGCTATCTACTTATGCTTTATACCGTTAATTCGTTGCTTACAATGAAGGAAGAAAAATATCGACCAAACGAGCATCGTTACCTGAAACTGTGTTAGTTACGACGTCTAAGGAATAAGTAACGTTTTGTCGACATGAAGTTTTTAATGTCTCCAAAAATTGGGTATGTATTAATAGTCATCTGATAAATATTCAAAACTCTACGCGGGGATTCAATACCAACCTTTATATATTTTAGCTTAAAATCATGACGTATGAATAAATTTTTATGTAAATAATGATAAAGGTACAACAAAGACCATTAAGTAATTCTTATCACCTAAAAAAAATAATGATGCCGTTATTGTTGCTGTCTCAAATAGCATTCTCGCAGTCTGTGCACACTTACTTGTCCAACATCGCCGACAGTATCCACACAAAATGCAAAATCACATAATAGTGCAATGAAACTTGCACTTTCACTTCACAATATCTTCACAAACTTTCATCTATAAATCACTTTTCTCACTGGCCAGTGTTAACACAGATGTTGGGGCTGATAAGTCCGCGGTTTTTATTGATAGATTTCAAAATATTCACTCTTTAGAGGCGAAAATCGCGCGCGGGAAGCGTCTCGACTTTAGGAGGGTGGAACGAGACTGAGCTGAGGGGAGGGCAGGGGTGAGGGGCGCGCTGGCGCCGCGCTGTCGCCCGCACCCCTGCATGCCACCCTCCACTATCGAGACCGACTTTATTTTTCTGTTTTTGGATCACCCACTTATCTCTGCTGACTCTAGTATTTGCCACCAAAAGCGCAATTAAAATAATATACTCAACATTCGATACACATACGAAGGTAATTGATAAATACTTGCTCATTCAAATGGTTCGATTATTTGAAACTGGATTACGCCAGTTGGATGGCTCGAAGCTTCCGATATATAAGTAACTTAGCATCGGGCCGCGATTGTCCGCGTGTTGGCCATGTATTTTAATGCTGGCTGCATGATTTGTTTTAATTTGTATTTGTTCTTTTTTCAAATATTGAAAAAAGAGCAAATAAACTTCATACGGTCGCTGTATGTTTTGAGTTAGCTGGAAGACTAAATAGATTAATCAAAAAGTTTTGCTTGTGGTAGATGTATAGTCAGTGTTGGGCAAAATTTAGTTTGATTGACGATTAAAAACTAAAACTAACGAATTTAGTTTGAACTAACGATTGACGATTGAATTAGTTTTAATCACGTGCAGATTGATTCTGGAATAGTTTTTAGTCAAGATTGATTTCCAATTAACTAAATTTTTATTTCGTTTATGAAATCAAAATTTCAATAGAATTTTTGGATGAGATGAGTTTTGGATGTTTGGATGTTTTGATGTTTCGATCTTTTGGATGTTTTGATTTTTTGGATATTTGGATGTTTTGGATGTTTGGATGTTTGGATGTTTGGATGTTTGGATGTTCGGATGGTCGGATGTTTTTGATGTTTTGGATGTTTTGATTTTTTGGATATTTTGATGTTTTGATGTTTTGGATGTTTGGATGTTTTGATGGTTTGGATGTTTTGGATGTTTTGATTTTTTGGATATTTGGATGTTTTGGATGTTTGGATGTTTGGATGTTTGGATGTTTGGATGTTTGGATGTTTGGATGTTTGGATGTTTGAATGTTTGGATGTTTTTGATGTTTTGATGTTTTGGATGTTTTGGATGTTTGGATGTTTTGATGGTTTGGATGTTTTGATGTATTGGATGGAATGTTTTGATCTTTTGGATGTTTGGCTCGCCAAATTAGCCCTGTAGTTAGAGCTTTCAAGTCTTTGACTTAGTCTAAAATAGAAACCACAATCATAGGTTTCACGTGCCTTTTGAAGCACAGCGCATAGTAATAAGTTATTTACCCCGCGTCCCGAGACGCGCTGTTTACAGCTCCTGTAATCGCGTATCTTATTACTGTCAGCAGTTTATTCATTCTCTGATCGCTGATAGCGCTGAAAGTTAGATTCTGAATACAGTAAGTTACATTCGAGCACATACTTATGTGACAAAACTGCAGTTGCAGTCACCATGGCCAAAAGTCATCAGGAGCTCATCGCCATCATAACTATAATAAAACTAGTAGCTCTGTAAGCTGTAGACCTCGCGAGTCTGTATCATCATCAACAGCTCATGACGTCCCCCCGTCTGTATATCTCTTTATATTTATTTTTTCTCCACAAACATCCCCGACCCCTTGAAATTAATTTATCACGAATATTTTTTTATTTTTATTTTTTATTGTATTTTATTTTATTAGTTGAGAAATGTGACCTGTAGAGGAAAACAGCCTCAGAGGTAGACCTTGGAGGTAGACCTAAGCTGGCAACATCCATAACTCCGTCATTAAAAAAAATCCAAAAACTGACTCGACAAAAAAAGTCAATTAATTTATCGAACCTGCTCACAAAATTTCACGAGAATCTGTTGAGAAACGCGGCCTGTGTAGTGGAACAAACAGACAGATGGACAGAGAGTTAGACATCATACCAAAGCAATTTTGGCCAAGTTGAAAAGGAGACGCTTCGCTCGCTCGGTCAAAAAAATATTGATATTAAAAACAAAACGTTAATTTATGAACCAGCTGTCTGCCAACGTCTACGCCTCCACTCCGTTGCAATGGAATTCAAAGAAAAATATTTCTTCCCTTCATAAAAGGTCATTCACCGTCTCAATAATATTCGTTTTGTTTATAAACCGACCAACAACGTTTTTGTATGAGTATGATTTATATTAAATGAGTTTATGTGATCGTTTTTTTTTCTCCATTAACATCTCCGACTTCTTGAAATTTATTTACTTATAACAATTATTTATTTTTATTTATTTTACCTATTTTTTTTGATTATATACTTTTTTTACATTTTTATTATTTTTATTGGTTGAGAAATGTGACCTGTAGAGGAAAACAGCCTCAGCGGTAGACCTTGTAAGCTGGCAACCGCCAAAATTTTTATTAATATAATATATCTTACCTGCTCACAAAATTTCACGAGAGTCGGTTGAGAAACTTGACCTGTAGAGTGGAACAAACAGACAGATGGACAGACAGATATACAAAAGCAATTTTGGCCAAGCTGAAACGGAGACGTTTTGGGTACATTACTGCATCTAGTTTTTGCCTTAGTTTAGTTTTAGTTAATAATCATACGTCTCTGTAAAATTGCTGAGCTCTATCCGGGTCACGTTAGAGTCTAAGTACAATAAAGAGCGTGGAGCGTAAAGGGCGTTGCTCTAAGAGCCTATGCTATGAATATGAAAACTAGTGCAATATACAAGGGCTGTTATTTAAGTATCCGGAACTGGCCACATAAACAATATTTAAAAAGAAATTATAACATTTAAAAATAGAACTCTTTGGCTGTAAAATAAAGTTTATTTCATTCATCTGTCGATTGTTTTTACATTGTGGCGCCATTTTTAAAATTCATTGTCTATCACCACCATGGATTTGACTCGTGAAAATTTTCGTGCTATGATTTATTACGACTTTCGGCGTGGATTAACTCAAAAACAGTGTAGTATTAGTTAATTAATTATTACTTTTCTATGTCATGAGGAAACATGGTACACGAAAACGTCTGGACCGTGGTATGACGGCGGTCAGACTCAATAACAAAAAAAAAACCATTCGATATTAAAATATTATAAACTATGTGGAACGAAACGGACGAACAGCCAGCCAGCATCCACAAAGGAGAACGCTCACCACAGTTCTATATTTAAGACGTCTATGTAAAACAACGTGTATGCAATAAACTTTTTAATGTTTGAAGTTTGAAGACGCTCGCTCGGTCAATAAAAATCGAAGCTCCATTATGAATAGTCATTCTTAAGTAATGAAAATGGATCAATAACCGTTATATAAGTTTCTCGACAATAAAACTGAGTTTAACTTGTCATTTAACTTCACAATCACATTTAATCCGTCCAAGAGTTGTTAGCGTGACTATAACGTTGATCGGACGAATTGTTATCGTACACTTTATCGTTTTGTCGATAGTTTATCGTTAGACAGCGTCATCTCACGTCATAGTTAGATCTTTTTCCGCGTTATTTTGTCCATGTTAACGTGGACAGTCGGTAGTCACTTATACACGACTTTATAGCAATGCATATACATAAAAAATAACCTTTTAGTCTGTTATTATTTTCGGCTACATATAAATCGGCTATATATTTTTTTTATCAATCAGTCTCTATTTATTCGGGTTTAGATTTGACAAAAAATAATTTGCGACACAGCTGTTGTTAATAAAACGTTAGGAATGTAGTTTGCTCGCTTCATCATCATCATCATCAACAGCTCATATACGTCCTCACCGAGGGGCTCGAGCCTACCCTGAGTTAGGGCAATAAGTTGTTTGTACGTAACGTTGTTATTATTATTCTTCTTTTACGTCTTTTTGTTTTCTTTTATTATTATTATTATTATTAATTAGGCCTTAGAAAACCACGCTGGCCCAGTGCGGGTAGGTCGACTTCACACACAATCTTTGAATTTCTTAGCAGGAGTGTGCAGGTTTCATTACGATGTTTTCCTTCAACGTAAGAGCGTCGAATAAACGTAGATATGAATTTGAAATTCGAAAACACATTGGTACGTGGTGGGGATCGAACCCGCGTCTCCCAGACGGGAGGCAGTAGCCCTATCTATTAGACCATCGTCGCTCCTAGGTTTGCTCGCTTAATTAGGTATATTTTTTTATCCATTCCATCTCATTTCGTTTGTCAGCAATGCTGCTAGAAAAAAATGTAGCAATTTTAAAAGTAAATTCGATTTAGACAGCAAAAATGTTTCATCTCGATAAAACGGGTGAAGCTGGATCCAAGTAGAAGAAGCACTAAAGATATAAAGCTGATATTTCGTCGTCTAGGAGGAACTTTAAGAAAATCCTTGGCTTTTTATTTCCTGCGACTTTGATCATTGGTTACTCGCGACGTGCGATATTTCCGGGCGTCTGTAGTTTTGCACTCGATAGTTGCCAGAAAAACGGCGACAAACGGAGAAGATTTGGAAATGATGTTTCGACTAAATATTAAAAACATGACTGCCTTGCCAAACAAATAAGCCAGTGTCAGTCGGGTTCAGGCATTTTTAGAAATTAATAGTCAACGAATTATCTATAATAGTCTACAAAAGTAACTACTACGCTTCAAACTTGACACCACCAAATGAATACCAAAGAAGCAAATCTATTTAAGAAGTAAATATAAGTTTTATATGACTCGGTTTGTAAGAACGTCGAAAGTAAGCTTCAATGTACAGCAGCGACATCATCTGTCTGTCTGTCGTCGTCGTCGTCGTCTGTTAAAATTAATTAGGTGCCATGTTTTAGCGGGCGTTGTCTTCTAGACTATAGATAATTCGTTGTTAATAATGGCATAAAGACACTCACATACATGAAGCCTAATATTACACTCGTTTTTTTTGGGCAGTTGCGTAGTAAACAAGAGGCTAGCCAAGTGAGAATATTACTGAAATGCGATGCTCGGAGGATCGACGGACGATAGCGTGACTGTACGCTAGTGCAACACACCTTAGTCGACTACTCTAAAGATCGACTGGCTTTTGTCAGCATCTGACAATGGCGGACGTGTCTTCGTTTTAATTTTTTGATTTTAGTTTATTGAAGTGTTTAGTGTATAATTTCGATAGTGTATTATCCAGTGAATGTTTCGGGACTATAAACTTTAATAGATCAATTGAATCGCTTACACTTTGCTGACATTTTTAGATGATGCCAAGAGGCCTTGTGGTGGCTTCATTAATTGTACTATCACATTACTGAGCCCAATTCACCGAACAATCATCCAAGGATATATACCTTAAACCTACAAAATATCACTCGACAGTGGCGAAATACGTCTACATAAGATGTGTCGCCATTAGTTAGGAAGAAGAAAAATAAAAAAGATCGACTGAATGTTGGCAACACCAACATAAAAAAGTAAAAACTTTCTCTTCTTGAATAGATTGATTATTGTCAAGACACGTTGTTGGTTGACGCTATTTAAAACAGTAAAGTTTTGTGATTAGACAGCGAGTTTAACTTATACAGTCCACTACAAGAGAAACTATACTAAATACTGGCTGAATGAAATAATAAACCATAATATAAACAATTTAGTTCGATCTTAGAATGGACTTAAATCACTAATATCGTTATCGGGCTAAAATTTTAGATTTAAAAGCAATTTGTATTTAAAGACGTAACAATCAAATTAACTACTCAGTCTTGGAAAATTTTGCTCTTATTAAGATCAATATATTTTTAATTTTCAGGACACTAATGTATTTTGTAAAGAACCTGCCGAAAAAACTCCACTGGGTATGCATCCTTTGCGTTTTTTTCCTAGCAAAAGAATTCGGAATTTGAACATTCAAATTCTCCCAATTCGCCAATTCTCTAGCTGTGCGGTACAAACCGGTGGTGGTGGCGGGAAGACACTGCAACAGCCAGAATAGTTGCAGCGATTAATTGGTCAGCTCAAGAAGACATTTTGTTCAGAACGTTCCACGGTTAAATTTAGATCTCTATCCGCATACTGAGGTGCAAGGAACCAGATGTCTCTTTAAACTGGTAATGTTGTTAGTTTACGAGGAAAAGGCATCTTTGTAGCGTTTTCTTATTCAACAATACAGGAAATAAGGAGTGCGGAGAAATATTTATTTATAACAATGCCATAGGAAATATTAGGATCGACGCGATATATTCAGTAGAAGGTGTTGTATCTATATTAATTACTTGGTATTGTTTCTCTTATCTTGTCAGAATAAGTTCGAGCTTCTTGGTGGGGTGGGGACGTATATGAGTTGGCTGATGATTTGTAATAAAAATCAAGCATAAACTAACTTACGTAAATACTTCAAAATGTACACAAGGTATTTTATTTTTTATACAAATTAATACTTTGTATTTAGCATAAAATATACTCTGGAAAGATTACTTTTCATGTTAATAATAACCATTAATTAAAACCGATGTTATCTGAAATAGGGTTTAGGCATAAGTGAAGCGGGCGCCTAATATTTAGTATCCGCGGGAGCTCAGAACTAAATACTTTAAGTAAGTATAATACACCTTTGGGTGCTAAAATTGTTTCAAACAAATTTTGCATTTTATGGAGGTAGCTACAGGAAATCTCTCTTTTATTTAACCCCACTATGAAAACATCACATATAAACATATCCGTGAATTCTTATTTACTTTGCCACTCATAAAAGCCAAATTTCTACTTTCTATTTATGTGACGGTAAATCTAGAGGAAACTTTTTTTGTGAAAAGCACGCGTTTCCCACAAACTGGCAATTCGTGCAATTCACTCACGACTGTGTATCCAGGAGGCGTATTGGTGAACAATGGAAGTCAATTCTAGCTAGTTTCAATGATAGAATTGGTAAATACTGGTACCGAACCCAGTTTGAATCAGAGCGTCTTTGAAGGCTGGGTACCTAAAGGCAGGCTCAAGATCTTTGGTGGGGATTTGATTGGTAACACGAGTACGTAGTTCATAATATAAATTCATGAAAACGACGACTGTGTAAACTACGTACTTTTTGAAATTGTTGAAGATTGCGATGAAACGTTTTACCAAAATAATTTTATAGTAGGTATGTTATGTAATGTTATATAAAAGTTAGTAATATTTTGTATTCTCTCGACTGCGTACGAAACCACAGTTTTTTTGTTAAGGCGGGGTTATGTGGAAACAGCGCCCATAGTCGCTATTTTGACGATCAAATACTAGCACTTGTACTGATTCTATAAATGTAAAAAAATATATGCTAACAGAATATATCCTTAATTAAATTTTAAATCGAGTAGAATTTTTATATACAATATAATAATTTAGATATAAGAAAATCAAGTTTAAAAAAAAAAGTGGCAATAAATTTTTTTGACGTCCTTGATCTCGTAATTTAAAGCGATAACCATAGTTTTTTTTTCCTTAATATAACTTACCAATTATTGACTCAGATTTTAAATCGATTACATTTTTTATAAACTCTGCCATTTTCTGGTAATAAGCAAAAGAGTTCAAGAAAAACGAGTTTTTCGCATGATTCTAGCGCGGTGTCGGACGTAACCACCGTGAAGCATCGCACGCTAATATGAATGTTATTTCAGTAATGCGTCGGTTGAACTTTCAACTAAACCGCGTTGAGCAGTAGACACAAATAGCAGTCATTCCATCGATATTGAACAAAATTCATACAAAAGTAAAAGAGAAGATAAGGATCTATGTATAAAACCCGACCAGTGTTCAACACAGCAGTTCACCCTATACGCACTTAAGGAAAATTCTCCGTATTCTGGCTAAGCGCAAATCCTCGGATATTTCAGCGCTCTCCGCGGCTCCCTGATCGCCAGATTTCACGCCGTGTTACTTTGACATAGGCGACAAGCACGCTCGCGAAAACTCCACAAAAAATTCAATTCTCCAAGGAATTGTTCTATTTTGAGAATCGGGTTTCATATAGACAAATGTGTATTAAAAGCCTTAAAAAGTAGAATTTTCTATATACTATTTTTAGTTGTTTCAACAGCCTCCGTGGCTGAGTGGTCGAGATTTCGATGCCCAAAACGGAGGTTGCCGGTGGGGACACTGTTAAGCAAAAATCTCTTTGTGAGACTTTCCCCAGTTTGGTTAGGACATTGCAGGCTGAATCACCTGATTGCCCAAAAAGAAAGATGATTCCGTGCTTCGGAAGGCACTCCCGGCTACTAGTCGTTACATGATCCAAGTCAGTGGCCTTTGTTCTATAACTATATGGTTCTATAACACTGACACCAGGGTTTGTGATGTTCGTTGTTGACCTTACAACCCACATGATTATGACGATGATGATAAATTGTTTCAACGAGTCTACTCAAAAATGTTAACAAGATAAGAGTGGTTCAAAAAGGGTTATGTTCATGCGTATACTTTAGACATTTCCTATACTTTAAGGATAGGCAGGGTTGGTTGACATACAAATCAGAACTTGTGACACAACGTGACGAAAAAACGGCTCATTGTGAGTTCATCGCTTAAAAACAGAACAACTATACATTTCAAACCCCTTTCGAAACACAACATTTTGTTTAAAAGTAAAGACAATCATAAAAACAACAACATGACATCAATATAGTTCTAACTTGGAGTGCAAGTGTGGTGCCGTCCCCTAAACAATGATGGATCATTTGATGTGGTTCCTTGCGTGTTCCAGCAGCTGTACGTGGGAGGATTTAATTAACGCTACTTGTCGCCAGTTTTTGAGCTAAGACTATCTAGGTTTGCCAACGATACAAAAAGAAGAAGAGAAATATAGTATAAGTTCAAACTTAACAGGAAACTTACTAGCACTTGATATAGCAGCCAGCAATAACGTTTAGCTATAAACCTAACACACATACTACAGCACTTATACCAATATGAACATTTGTCGTATTCTCTTGAAACGCAAATCTCTAATCTCACTCTAGTAGGTAACCCTTAGTATCCAATAGCAAGATTTCATGCCTTGTGGCTCTGACATTCCCGACAAGCTAAGCGCGCGTGGAAAATGAACGTAAAATATCACCTCTCCTTACTTCACATATTCGGGTAGAAGTACATTTTCCTGGAATTATTTGCTCTAAGAATAGCTGAAGCGATCTCGTTCTTCAAATTTAGAGAGTCTCTCTAAAAAGGCATTGGAGGACGCAATGGACAAAAGCCTTCCCCCAAGGATCTCCATAACGCCTGGTGCTACATTGCCAGCATCCGGCTGCTTCCCACGATCTTCATAAGACTGTCAGTCTACCTATTGGGGTTCAGCCAACGCTGCGTCTTTTGTACAAGCTCCATGCTCTTTGGCTCCAGCAAGTGTTTGAGCGAAAAATATAACTCAAAATGTGTGATGAGTTTGGGGATAAACAGGAACAACTCAAAAATATGAAACCCTATTCTTAGGTTTGCCTGCTATCTTTTAAAAAACAAAACCCGTATTTTAATTATGGTACCGCTCGTCTAGACTGTCCCAAATTCTACATAATGGAAAACCTTCAGCAGCCTGGAATGAAACCCCGCAAAACTCTTGAATTCTGAGGACCTTGTTAATAATTTTAAGTGATAATAGCTCGAAAGCTTTTGAAAAGTCTCTAAGCTTGCCTAAAGAATTATTTAGGATATAATACTGAGAATAAACATAAACTAAGGATAACAAAAGGAGGGAAGTTTCAAAGTTTTACAATGATGATGACCTTATATTTAGAGTTTCGTTAATTTTTGAGTTAATTATGGGAAACTTAGATACTATTTTAAATAAGTTTATAAACTGCAGATTTACTGCGAATTAATATAGGTTAGGCTAGTAGCTTTATTTGCAAAAAAAAATTGATTGATTGAAATTGATTGAAATTGCTTGATTTGTAAAAATCTTAATTCGAATTCGAATTTTTGCCATGCTTGAACACCTTTATCCCACACGGGGCATAAGGAAGGAGGAAGGAAGCTTTCAATAGTGATAAAAAAAATAACCGAATTGAGAACCTCTTCTTTTTTAAGTCGGTTAAAAAAGAGCACGTGTCACACTCATTAGCCCCTCAGGATAGCCAACACAAAGAATATGTCGGAAACGCCATGGTAACATACACGAAATAATACTCAAGCCAAAATTTGCCCGGGATTCGAACTCGGCACCCTTGAGCAGACGGCAACTATTCCCAACTCACACACCTGTGCTTTTGAAATAACTAAAATACTTTTCTCCGACACGCTCGAAAATGTGATCATTACTGCCAAAAAACAGTACGCGAAGTGACTCATTTTTTCCCCATACAATGTTTTGTATGGGGCAAAAATGGGCCGGCAATGTGCCCTCAAACGGCCTAGGCCGGAAAAGTAACTTTCGTCTAGAAATTTCAATGTTTTTAAGTCTTTTTACAGCAAACTCTTATGTTCTAAATTCAAATTTTATATGAATCGTACTACACGAATCGTATAGTGATTGGAGTTGGCTGTATGCTCTGTATGACACTTGCACAGAACAAAAAAAGAAAAGCGCGCAATATGGCGGTTTGTAATTTTCATCTCTTAAGGCCGGGTTATTGCAAAAATTTGCAACTCAACGCGGTTAAGTTGAAAGTTCAACCAACGTATTACTGAAATAACGTTCATATTAGCGTGCGATGCTTCACGGTGGTTACGTCCGACGCCGCGCAGGAACCGTGCGAAAAACTCGTTTCTCTTGAACTCTTTTGCTTATTAACAGAAAATGGCAAGGTTTATAAAAAATGTAATCGAATTAAAATCTAAGTCAATAATTGGCAAGTTATATTAACGAAAAAAAACTATGGTTATCGCTTTAAGTTACGAGACCAAGGACGTCAAAAACTTTTTTTGCTGCTTTTTTTTTAATCTTGTGCTTCTTATATCTAAATTATTATAATGTATTTAAAAATTCTACTCGATTTAAAATTTAATTAAGGATATATTCTGTTAGCATATATTTTTTTACATTTATATAATCAGTACAAGTGATAGTATTTTATCGTCAAAATAGCGACTATGGGCGCTATTTCCACATAACCCCGCCTTAAATCGTACTATTTTGTTACTTATTTTTCTTGATGGAGTTAGCTTTCTTTGTCACTTTCTTTGAATCATTGAGTTAGGGAAATATTACGACAATGAATGGTTCAAGCAGTCGAAGTAGAGGTTAAAATGATAAAGGTTAGAATTTATAAGTTTAGTACGATACGAGTGCACATCCAAATCCAAGGTTCTTATAAGGTATTTTTTTTTTGTTGTATAATTTCCTCGCGTTTTTCAGAGAAAAGCACTATACAGGCCTCGGCCGCAATAACTCTTGCTGGACTCGTACACAATAAAAGTCCTCGTCCAACAATAACTAATTTTGCGGCCGCGGCAGTAATGTACTATTTCTTTTGCCAGAAACTAATATTCTCATTTGCTCAGCTATAAAAAAAAGATTTCAATGAGCTCTACATAGCAATAATAAGTTCTGGAATCTGGGGCAGTCTAGGCAGGTAATTTTGTTTAATTCACTCTCCTTGGATCAAAAGAACCGACCTTTTTTTTAACTCTGTACACATTTTGGCTGTAGGTACATTATTTAAGTACATACTTCATTCATTCTAAACTTTTTGAGTAGGTAATACGTATTATGTAGAACTAATGGTGCCTTTCCAGCGAGTAGGTTAGTATTTTGCTTTTATTCACCTGCTTCAAAAGGGTAGAGTAGCTTTTCAACCTATGAGTAATCAGATGCTGAGGTTTTTTGTGAATGTAGTACACATGTAGTAGGTTGGGAATACACGTTCTAAAAGCATTTGGCTGACGTAGATCCCTGTTTCTGTTTTTTTTATTCTACAGTATTTTTGTCCTCTTGGGTAAACATTCCCGGAGTAGTTTTTGCTCAGACCCGCGCAGCATTGTTAGTTTTAAAAATTTTAACAAAACAGGGCTTTTTTGAAGAAAAATTGGACACGAAATAGTAATACACACAGACAAAGGATATAAAATACCTACAATTGTTATATTATTAAACAGGCTTTTATATTTTCCGTATTTTGCTACAAGCAAAGGAATTTCCAGCTCTGAATACGCCATTTTAATTAAATGGAAATATTTCTCGGTATTCGGATCTACAGGCGGTTGAGAAATCTGATTACGTACAGAGATTAACATTAGAAGTGAAAAAAATAAACATTGATTGATTGATGATTTAATTCAAAAAAGCTTACCTATCAAACCTTTATTATTTCGCTTGCGTTCAAATAAAAGCACAAATGTATACCTAATAGAATAAGTAAACCAAACTCAGTCCTTAGCAAGCGCTCACTGGGAGTTTTTGTCTCAGTTGCCAAATAAGAATTTGCATACAAACAGAGCCTTTACATTTCGTTGATGCCGTTCGCAAGGATATTACATTTATTCGACCTTTAGGCACGACGAGGCCTTTAGGATTTCGTTTAAAGCTTCCTGGGGCCAATTTCACAGAACTAGAATTTAAAAATATGAAGCATAATAATGTAGATATTGTATTGCAAAGCCGATACAACGAAGTTAATCATGAGGGTAGGACGATGACTTTTGATTATACGTTCTTTTCTTTATTTTATTTTATTTTATTTTATTTATTAGGTTACCAACAGAGTATACATTAAATACCACATAAACTATAACACAAATGAAAAGCTAAATGCTACTCCAGTTACAGGTAACGACGACATGCACGATGTAAGCAAACAGAAGAAAAACATATATATATATATTATATATACTCATATACAGCACTAAAATCTATGTTGTAATTGCTAATAATTAGAAAAATGTAAAATAAATGTAAAAAAAATGTAGGTAAATTTTTTCGATACACCTACGATCAACTGTAATTAAATTAAATTAAATTAGAGACTAGCGCATCGTGGAAGTTCTTAGTAAATGTATGACAGTTCTTAGTAAATGTATGACAGTTGCAAAAGTATAATTAAAATTTCTGAACACATGGCTATTTCTTTCTTCAATATTTACATATAATTTTAATTAATGCATTAAGAGATGCAGATTCCTTATCACTTTACAGTTTTGCAATATCTTTAAAATTGACGAAATAATTGCCTGGGCACACTTAACGTTTCTACGCTGTATAATTAGCCGGAACCTTTAAGAGTCTTCTGAAGTATGAAATTATCTTACTTTTCAGATAATAACATGATTAACCTTGTTTTCGTCGAATATTCTATTGCTAAAATTACACCCAATTATAGATTTTTAATTAATAGGTCTATCTATTTCATACTGTTCATTATTCATGATCTATCCTCCCTCATAAGCCCTCTTTAACTAAGAAAGAAAGAAATACTTTGAGGAAAGAGAATTGAGTGGTTTCAGATAAAGTTCTGAACCTTGTGTAATAATGTGCCATACTACACGTATGTATTACAGGCACTGTTACTAGTTTAGTAGTTGCGATGATTTTAAACGCAACGTAAGATTTTCAGGAAATAGACGATAGAATAAAATGACTGCAACATGAAGGATACCTATTAACTTGAAGAGGTAACATTCTAGGGTACTTCAGCTCTAAAAAGCGTATCTAGCTCTCGTCTCCTTTGGAAATACCTAGGGACCGTTTCACGAAGCTACAAGTTACAAATTACAAGTACAATTCGACGTACATTGCGTAGAACATTAGAGAAAATGATAAGGGTTTACAGTTTAGGCGAATTGGCTACGCAATGTATATCAAATTGTAACTTGTTACTTGTAAATTGTTGCTTCGTGAAACGGGGCCCTGGCGTGTTCCTACAAGGGTTATTATCTGTTCTTGTGCTCGATCTTAGGGCGATTACTTTAGACTGAAGTTCATACCATAGTCTAGAAAACTATGTTTTAAGACTTCATTTTTTAATTTGTTTTTTTGACACACCGTAAAGTGAAGGAAAACATCCAGAGGATACCTGCACATTCCTGTAAATAAATTCAAAGTTGTGTGTATAAAGTTGACCAACCCGCACTGGGTCAGCGTGGTCGACTAGGGCCTGATGCCCCAATTTAGGGTAGACTCAAGCCTCCTCGTTAGGGAGGGGAAGTATATGGGCTGTTGATGAAGTTTATTTGCTCAATATTCTAAAACGAAAATGGCTTCATTCATCATCATCGAACCCTGGTGTCATTGTTATAGAGCCGCCAAAGGCCACTGCCATGGCTCGTGTAATGACTAGATATAGCCAAAAGATTTTCGCTTGACAGTGTCCCCACCGGGAATCGAACCCGGAACCTCCGTAATGGGGGTAGAAATCTCGACCACTCGGCCACGGAGGCTGTTGATATTGAGGGCTTCAATGAGTTCACCGCATTGCTCTAAATTTACAGACTACTTGCCCGACTGACTGCCCGCAACTTTGCCCGCGTGATTTTAATTTAAAACGACGACGGACTAAAAGTAGTTTAAGCTCTGCGTGTTGAACAGATTAAAAGTTTTCAGAAATAAATCTAACAGACTATATATTCCACAAAGATTATGTATCAGAAGTCAACCTACAGTGTAAAACAATTTGTATTCAAGAGCTCCCTAGAGACGGACTTTGCAACCCATTTTGAGTTTGTTTAAAATAATCATTGTGTACGACTGTGTTCATTCTGCGAAACGTGATTGTTAGTCTGATGTGAGTTTGAAATCCGTTTGCTCCCTTGGGTGTCAAATAAGTCAATGTAAATGAGTGGGTGGAATGATTCACTGTTGGCATATTTAGTTCACCTTGTAGTTTATAGTTGTCCGCCAGCAGATATACACGCGATGAACGAATATGTGTATTTTCTCCGTTCTTTCTGTGTGTTACATCGTGGGAATAATATCTTCGTGCCTTTCATCAAAATTGGTTCAGTAGTTTAGCCATGAAAGCGTCAGTGTTATTTCCGGCTTATAAAATTTGTAAGCATTTTTCTTGCCATCAGTCGGGACAAGATGATGAGGCGTCTACAGCTAGACAAAAGATCTCCACAACAGTTTACCAAAGTACACGTTTCATATATGATTATGTTACAAAATATAGGAAACAGATCCATTACATTGCCAAAGTTGCTTTTGTGCATGACTGCACCAATATGCGAGCCTCAGAGTAACAATAGACGATCGCTTCGCTCCCGACGCGCTTGTAAGTAAGGGATGTGTAAGCAGACACATCCTTTACTTTTAGCATTCTTTAACGTGACGAAAACTATACCCTTCACTGTGACGTAGCCATGCTAAATCACTCGTGGCACAGCATGTTTTCCGTCCCAATTTAAACCAGTCAATTTATCACACGTCAAATTTTCATCAGTGACGTAAGCGAAACCTGCAAAGTCGACGAAATTTAATGTGATGACGTAACAGCATGGCGCATGGCATCGAAGGGTGGTTATAGCGCCAGTGACTCGCCTTGGTATGAAATATTGAGATTTAATCCGTTCTCAAGGAGATTATTGCTTCGGTATAATCATAATCACATTTAAAGGGCTTCGAATCATGAAGATTGAAGGGGAGGAAATATTATTGGAGAAATATAAATGAAAAGAAAGGAGATGAATTCAGATTTTGAATTAATGATTACCTAAATAAGGGTGATCTGTGGGCGTAGCTGTCAAACTAAGATATTTCTAGATCGGACGTTTCACGATCGACATATCCACAAAGTTCAAATTCGATGTTTGCCAGATCTTATATTTGAATGACCATCTCTTTGTCTCTCTTTAATTTTTTAAAAGGTTTCGCCTTGAGGACGAACGAACTTAATTTATGGATTAGATTGCAACTATTGGTGAGAGTGACAATTAACCAACGGTACAGCTGGTCCGGCTGCTGCGTTTTGATTTCGACCCGGAGTTTCTTGACTCGATTCTTGGTTTGAATTGACATTGAACTGGTATTAAAGATTTACCCTTGGGAATAAGAATTTTTTCCGTAAAAAGTATGTTATGGCTAACAAGCTAACTTTTTTTCCAAATTTCATCCAAATCTATTGAGTATTTTAAGTGTGAAGGCGGAACAAACATCCAAACATCCAAAATATATTTTCACATTTTATAATATTAGTGTGATTACTGAACACAATTAGTAACAAAATAGCAATTACTTGTATGTAACACAAAACAGCTCAAACCTAAATTATTTAAGTAAAGTAATGATTATAACAACATTTTGGAAACAATGGAAATTAAATTGAAATAATTTTAATTTCCAAATATTAATTCATTCGATCATTACAGAATATTGTTGGTGTCGTATTTGAATCACATATTAGAATAGAAATACTTGATTGTCCGAAAAGTAAGATTGGTCTGAAAACACGTTAAACCGTTGGTTCTGGCTATCACTTACGGAAGAACCATGAAAATAAATAAATAAATGCTAGAAACAATTTTATTGGTGGCACAATCATTCTGACACCAGGGTTCGTGGGGTCAGTTATTGACCTTACAACCCACACTATACCTATGATTGAATGGCTCGAGTGATGAAACCACACTATCAGATGCTGTTCTGATTATTTTTTTCATGGAATGCCAGATGAATGAATGAATGAGTGAATTTACTTCGTTTTCGTTTGTTTTTCTTCGTCTTTATTTTTTGATAGCGGTTTTTTTTCTTCTTCTTCCTTTTTCTTTATTCTTATATGCCAGATAGTAAGTTCTTTGTTTTTTAATTGATTGACGCTGGTAAATCAATCACGGCACGTTTAAAACCGAATATTCCCTGTGTTTATCACTAAACCTTTGTCAACTTTTTAGGAACGAAGAGTGGACGCGACTAGAGCCTCATTTGCAATGCAAATTGTGTTGTATTATTATAATTTAAGGTCGTCTCTTGTCCTAACCAGCTGACTCCTTGATCTGCAGATTTAATGATGCGTAGTTTGTCTCGTGTTTCAGTTTTAAATAATTGCGAAAATCTGACGATAAAATTTGTAGAATGCTGTGTTTTCACGGCGATTTAACTTCAGCAGTGGCACGAAACGGTCGTTTGGTAGGCCTTAAAAAATGTTTTATTTAGTTTCAGTTTTTTTAACTACTGGTAATTGAAAAGGCATAATGCTTTGCGGACGATACGAAGAGAGAAATAGAATTAGGACGGAAAAAAGAAAGAGAGTGAAAAGAAAACTAAATTGATGGATTTGTGGAGGGGGGAGCTTGATGTTTCCTTTTGTATTGTGGAATCCCTGCAAAGTTGTTCAGTAAAACGTAAGTAAGTAAAACACTTAATAATAATAACAGTAATATTTATTGCACAGAGTTATGGGCCAGAATAACATAGGCTACTTTTTACTGTAGCAATATTAAATCTTAATTCCTCAAGAAAAAATCAATAGAAAGGGCAAAGTCTGAAGTGAAACAAACAAAAGTATCAAGTCGGTTTCTCGCCTGAACTCGTCGACCAATAATCCAAGTTCCATCTTAATTGGGCCCGATTTATCGACGTAGGTAAATCTTAAACTCGAGTAATGGCCACCCCTAAGTCGCGATGTTATCTAAATTGTCTCCCCCGCTTACACAAATGGCAGGTCTTAGTGATGTCGTTCAGCAGGTCTCGCCGGTCTCCGATGGTTGTAGAGTCGTCGGAACTCGGAGCGTCGTCGTCGCGACTGTTTCAGAATTGTACTATTATGTACCCAATACTTGTTGTCTCTACATACTCTTGCTCTTGTTGTATGGCGTTGGTTTCTAGTATGATACTACAATAGAAGGCGTAGAACAAGGTGGCATTTTTTTTAGTTCGTTTAGTTTTTCTAAAGATTGTTGTAAGATAAGAACCTGATATGTAAACTGGATAAATAACTGGTTACTGGTATCTTAGAACTTACCTGGCATAAGTGTCAGGATTAAAAAATCTATAGTTTATTCAGACGCGTCCCTGAGCGCTTATAAATAAACTTTCTGTACAGACCGCGCGCAAGTTCTGAGGAAGAAGGCAGGCTCCATTGAAAATAGGCCCATAATAGTAGAAAATTGTATTACTATGACGCAGACGTTAAGTATCGCCTGGCGCATGCTCATACATGCTTTAGACTATGGTGTCTATTTTCAAAGAAGTCATTAAATTTCGCGAGCATCTTTCCGTTCTGCCTGAACCAACCCTAATGCAGAACTTTCTGGTGTTCAACCCATAAATTTGAACTATTTCTTTTTTGTTTTTAAACTTTGAAAAACCTCAAAATTATTTAATTTGTCCTTTCATACGAACTGATCAGGCTGATCAAATCAACGTCGAGATTTTGAAACCTTTAGGAACATTTTTGTGACACAAGTTGTTCAGTTTCATGATCTAAATAACAGCCCGATAGGTTCTACGTTATTTTGTTGATACATTGTATAAGTACGTCAACATTTCTAAGGATTCCGCGGAACTTGCGTGCGGACTGCAGGTATGTGACTTGCGCGAAGAATTGTAAGAATGTATCACTGTGATAAATCCCACGTGTCGTTTTAACAACGAGCGTAATGGAGAGGTTTCTGTTCCGTTTTCCTTAGGAATGAGGGCATTTAGGGCCCGTTTATACTGACAGTTTGCCTACCTTCGCAGGGTACGATTAGGTATGTGCAAAACTTTGAGTATTTATTTGAGTCAGAAGAAAGTACGCTGCGTGTGCTACGCTCAGTGAGCCTCAATGCGAAAATGGGAACATAATAATAATATAAACAAGAAATTATTATAGTTTTCCTGCAGTAAAAAGAAGTTTCATGTTATTCAGTCGACGGCGACTCCTACATATAATCCGGGTAGTGGTCTAGTGGCTAGGGCCGCTGCCTCCCGTTCGGGAGACGCGGGTTCGATCCCCACCACGTACCAATGTGTTTTCAAATTTCGAATTCATTTAAGATGTCACTTAGATCCGTCATTACATTTTGCGCGCATTACAAACGCGATCGTAAAATAGACAAAGGGTTTCCTAATAAAAACGAGCTACGTTCACAAGGGACAAAACGGACCCGTTGTATAAATTATAACTAGATTGGCCTTTATATTAACAGTGTCAGTTAGGTACCACTAAATAAATGTGGAAAATACGGTATAATTAGACATGAGACAGAGCAATACTATGCTAAAACCATACCACCAATAAGAAATTGTACAGATGTTTGTCCCAAACCAAATCAAAAATCTTGACTTCAGAAAACGAATGTTGTACGAGTATGATGAAAAATTTGATACAAATAATTTACTCGTTCTAAGGTAGGGATGCAAGATTTCCTGCTTTGAATCGATTTTTTTTTAATAATCTTAATGAATCGTAAGCCTTTGAATCGATTCTTGGATCGGATCGTATATCTTTTACTCAGCGTCAAATTAACATAACATACTCGAGTTGATATACTTGTTATATTTTGGACTGCTGAGTAAAGTTTTTTGTGGATCAAAAAACCCACCCCGCCGTAAGTGGAGTCCTCGTGGCCTTTATGGTAAAGAAGATGGCCATCTGCCAGGCGCGTTAGATCTTCCCCTTGCCTCCTAACTTCTGATAAGCCTATCAGATCCCAATTAATATGCTCAGCTTCTTCAAGCCGTTCTAGCAATCTGTCGTCTGCATTCAGGGTCCTTGTATTGTAAGTAGCCAGGGTCAATGTTTGGCAGCCGGATCTCTGCCGGAGATTCTTCGCACCCTCTACCCCGCCGGAACCGTAGCCGCTGCCGTAACTAAGAATAGCGGGGCTGCTGGGGACTGAGAGCCGTGGTTGTATTGCACTATTCATGTTGGAGAAGGAGTTTTGACCGTAAACACCACGCTGGCCAGGCGGCTTGGTGTCTTGAAGTTGGGCATGTTAGTTAGAAAAACACTTATGATGAGTGTTTACATGCCCTATATCTACCTATATTTATTCAACTTACTATTTCTTGTATATGTATCTATTTATTGTAAGTATATATATTTATATAATTTGGAATTTTATAATATCAATGTTTATATAATGTATTTAATATAATACCCATAGCTATATTTAAGTATTTTTCATTAATCATTAATCTAATTTAATTCAATATTAGTATTTTCTTATCATATTACTTCTAATAATTATCTTGTTTTTTTTTTTAAGTGTTTGTAGGTTTGTTACCTGTTAACTTTTTATTTTACGGTCTTTTTTGCTGTGACAGCACCAATTATGTCGTTTGTGGACAACTGAATTATCTAAACTCTACGTTATACTAAGTAGCCCGTCGGAAATAGACAATAAATTCGCAAAGCGTGATGTAGTTTTGCATTTTTGGTATGTTATACGGGTGTGTTAGGGTAGTTTAAATAAAAAAAATGCAACTCTGAAAACCTTGTGGAAAATGAGAAAATCGAGAAAATTTTCGAAATTTGCGGTGTTTTTATGGTATTCGCCCTGCATGGCCAAAACTATGCATTTTTTGCGTACGATGTTGTCTACAAGTATAAACTGTATTCAAAAACCTACAATTTGAATCCTATTTTGGCTCTATTGACCCTATAAAAGCTGAGCTAGAGCACTTGAAAGATGACCAATTTTTCTCGAAAATAGCTTTTTCTCGATTTTTATGACATATTTCGTAAGATATTCGCAAAACTGCTTGTTTTACAAAAAACAATAACCAAAAATATTTTTAAGTACTTATTAAGCATTTATAAGAGCCCAAAATGAAGTCTGTAAGACTAACAGGTCACTCACAATGGAACTGTTTATCCACGCTTTCACGGGATGTGAAACCACGTCTGCTCTTTTCTGGCAAGGAAAACAGAAATTGTAGGGTCAATTTCAGAAAAAGCAGGACCTTGTAGACTTGGCTAACATTTTCCTCCAGCCAGATGCAACGCAGGAAAATATTGCGGAAGCTGGTGAAAAGTGTCTGGTAGCTCTATAAGGAGGCATTGCGAGTACTCAGACACTGCATGACCTGAGATTCACGTTGTTTGTGAAAACAGCGGCAAATGCAAAAATGAATCTCGCACGTTTGCCACCTACTACCGAAGCTTTCGCTTTTTATGCCTTTCGCACCTACTACCAAGTGCAAAAGTGGCTGGGGGTAGAAAAGGATCCCACCGAGTGGGGCTGGGAAATCAGCACCCGTGGCCTAATCCCGATCACAACAAACAAAGAGCCAGCTCCAGCCCAGCTTCTAAAAATGATAGCCTGCAAATGCAAAAGGGGATGTAGAGGGGCATGCAGTTGCTTAAAAGCTGGGCTAAAATGCTCAGCTATTTGTTTGAATTGTGGGTGGAGGGAAGTCGTGCAACAACATAGCATCCATTGGGGATGACTCAGAGGAAGACGAAAAAGAACTTCTTCCTCAGAATAATGAAGAGGAACACGAACAAGAGGAAGACCATGAACGCGTTCTTTTTGATCTTCCCCATCATCACGAGGAACGGGAATCCCAACCCCGGAAAAAACGAAGATTGACTATGAACAATTCATAGTCAATGGCCTTTTTTACGGTTCCACTATTTGTCTGTATGTTACCAGGCTGTATTTCATAAACCATCAATCATAATATACTTCTGTTACCACTGTAAAAAAAAAACTAAACGCTTCCATTCAACAAACGTATCTTTTTGCCATTTTTTTAAGAAAATGATATGGAACCCTTCGTGCGTGAGTCTGACTCCTACTTGGCTGGTCGGCAGTAACCGAATTTTGGGTATGAATGTAAAAGACCTTCCAAGCTATTAATAAAATTTCTGTCTAATTTGCAATAAACCTGTATACTTAGATTATTTTGACTCTGTAAATTATTTAGCTTTTCGCGTTTTATTAAGATTGAGATCTCACAGACCTCGTTTTAGGTAGTAATGGTAGCTAAATATGTACTTAAAAATATTTTTGGTTATTGTTTTTTGTAAAACAAGCAGTTTTGCGAATATCTTACGAAATATGTCATAAAAATCGAGAAAAAGCTATTTTCGAGAAAAATTGGTTATCTTTCAAGTGCTCTAGCTCAGCTTTTATAGGGTCAATAGAGCCAAAATAGGATTCAAATTGTAGGTTATTGAATATAATTTATACTTGTAGACAACATCGTACGCAAAAAATGCATAGTTTTGGCCATGCAGGGCGAATACCATAAAAACACCGCAAATTTCGAATGTTTTCTCGATTTTCTCATTTTCCACAAGGTTTTCGGAGTGGCATTTTTTTATTTAAACTACTCTAACACACCCGTACAACATATTAAAAATGCAAAACTACATCACGCTTTGCGAATTTAGAATGATTTTCTGTCTATTTCCGACGGGCTAAAGCTGTTGTTGTCCCTAATAAAATAAAATGAAATACTATTTGGCGTACATCATATACGGGTGCTCCAGTACGTCACATGAAACATTAAGAATATTGATATTGATATTGTATATGGAATATAGGGACAGAAATGGTATGTTCGCCATGTTAATTTTACGATGTAAAAGGTACATCAAAAATATAAAATCAGGCTGTCACATCATCAGCGACATTAAGCGTATTGCGTTTTACATCACCGAGGTCCAATGAGTTGACTTTGACTTTTGACTTTGACTAGACATGACACGTGCGAGCGCTGTGTCATAGTAAATGTGTCCTGATTTAAATCAGGTGGTCACATCACCAGTGATACTAGCGCATTTGCTGGTGTTTTGTGTAGCTAAACCTATGAATCGGCTATGTAAGCTAAAGCTGTTGTTGTCCCTAATAAAATAAAATGAAATACTATTTGGCGTACATCATATACGGGTGCTCCAGTACGTCACATGAAACATTAAGAATATTGATTAATTATTATTGTAAACAACTTTACGAATTGCTAAATGTTCTATTTGAGGACAAAAATGGTCCGTTCGCCATGTTAATGTTATTGTTTTTACATTTAGAATACAAACATGTGAGGACGGAAATGGTCTGTTCGCCATGTTTATGTTATTGTTATTATATTTAGAATGCTAACATGTGAGGACCGAAATGGTCTGTTCGCCATGTTAATGTTATTGTTGTTATATTTGAAATGCTAACATGTGAGACAGAAATGTTCTGTTTGCCATATTAATGTGCTAACATGTGAGGACAGAAATGGTCGCCATGTATATGGAATATGAGGACAGAAATGGTCTGTTCGCCATGTTAATGTTATTGTATATGGAATATGGGGACAGAAATGATCTGTTCGCCATGTTAATGTTATTGATATTGTATATGGAATATAGGGACAGAAATGGTATGTTCGCCATGTTAATTTTACGATGTAAAAGGTACATCAAAAATATAAAATCAGGCTGTCACATCATCAGCGACATTAAGCGTATTGCGTTTTACATCACCGAGGTCCAATGAGTTGACTTTGACTTTTGACTTTGACTAGACTTGACACGTGCGAGCGCTGTGTCATTGTAAATGTGTCCTGATTTAAATCAGGTGGTCACATCACCAGTGATACTAGCGCATTTGCTGGTGTTTTGTGTAGCTAAACTTATGAATCGGCTATGTAAGCTAAAGCGAATGTTTGGTCGTTGTAAATGTGTCCTGATTACAAAAAAGAAAAAGTTTCTTATTAATTGTACAATACTAAATCAGTCGCTTTTCAATTAGCAGCAAGAATTGTATTGTTGATTCGTAACAATATTAGTTATTAATTATTAACGTAAAGTTTAAAAGTAGCCTGAGGACAAGCTACATTACAGGACGGCTGACTGTCAGCATTTGTTTATTTTATTATTAGGTTTAAGTAAGTAAATTATGTAAATGAACAATAATATAATTAAAAACGTAAATTTTAAAAACGTAATGGTGTGAAAACAGCACGTGCAGTAGTAATAATAATATGTGGTAATGCACGTGCTGTTTACGCCTTCCCCACTCCAGGCGCTTGTTTTCGCCACTGTATAAATACGGCGCCCTCTAGTCGGCGCGTCATTCTTATTCCGATAGTCGAGTGCTGGCAGAAGTTGCTTTATTTAACTATTGCTGTAAATATTTGTTTGGGATATTAATAATATCCTATAATATATATAATATTACTCTCATTTATAAGATATTTCTCTTTATCTTTCTGCTCGTTTAATCGCGAGCTAACACAAATATGAATGAAAATGAAATGATACAAAGTTAAATGTAAAAATTAATGGTTTTACTTTAATTCAATTTACAAAATTTGGTCTTTTTTCTTCTTTAAAGTAACAAGTTTCCTTTCATGTGTCACAGTAGTAGAACACTCTGCATGTGACACATGAAAGGAACTGAACTAGAAGAACTGTATAAAATGTATAAATGTATGTATAAAATGTAGACCACTCCGTATAAAATGACACAATAAACGTGAAATACAAAATTTTTACTCGACATTTTTGCCAAACGTAGTTTTGTTAATGCGTGCTCCTAATAGCCAAACTATTAATGTGGAAGCATTGTTTATTGACAACCATGTTTGAAGCAAATAAAGATATTTAAATTTTAATTTCCATCTGCCGCAGTTATTATTGATTGATTGATTGATTGATTGATATATACTTTATTGCACCAAAAAAGGGGTGTACAAAGGCGAACCGCTATTACCGCTATTTAGTAGCCGAAATAAGTATTTCTATAGAAAAAAGTCGTTTGAAACCCAGGTGATTACATTAATTAAAATAAAAATTAAAAAAACGTGGGTATCTGCTCGGAGGGAGATGGGACTGCTCTTTTTCTTGTTGTTTTTTTTATATCTCGGGTGGTCTTTTTTATCAGTTTTCGTTCCTCTAGAGGCCCGTAAAAACTCCGCACCAACTGGTGCACCCAGCGATGCAAAGATATCCGTGCTATTCAAAGTCCTCATTTGCGTCTTTATATCATCGTCACGCGGAGCATTTGTTACCGGAACATAATGTTTCTCATTCTCAGTCAAAGTATCCAACTTTGCGTCATTATCGCCACAGGTACTATCAACTTGCTTTTGATGGAGCGCTGCTGACTCTTCGGTTGGATGACAATCGCCTAATTCTGAGACTTCGGTCTTGTTTGGTTCCTCAGGTTCCTCTTCCGGGCCTGTTACTGCAGCACCTTGGTTATCTTGTACTTCCAACAATAACATCACACACACAGTCGTGAAACAAATAGTTGCATATCTCATTTTGAATGTCGCCATTTTGTTTGAAATAAAATATTTCATAGAAAACAGTATTATTATTTTTTTACTCTGACTTTGTCATTCTTTGAGTATTAAAATATGTCATCATATCCGTTCGGTCTGAGGTTTGGTCTAGCTATAGACTAAAATGGAAAAAGATCAAAGAAAAAAGAAGCATCTACAATCATGCAATACTGCGGTGCTAATGATAATGGCGGTTTTATAGATTCGGAACCAGCGCAAAGAGCTCTATAATATGGTTTGACTCTCATTTTGATATCTTACCGGGAACCTGTCCATTTCAATTAGAATAAAAGTAATAAGTCTGTTTCTGGTTTCTTAACAACTCATGCTTAATATTACAGAAGTTAGTATACTTACGCTGGGTTAATAAGTGCAGCTCTAATGGCAAGTTTACACGCATTAAGTTGTCAAGTAGCAACTAAATTTTAAGTAAGTTTACACGTCATTTTAGTAGTTAAGCTCTTTAGTTAGCCGAAGATGGATGATCAACAGCGAATTCAAATCTGTAATAAATATAATAATTAAGTATAATAAAATATTTATTTTTATATAATTAATATTATATAATTATTTATTTTTTATATTATATTATTATTAATTTTAATGATTAATATTTAATATTAATATTATATTAATCAATAATATTTTTATTTATACCTATATAATATTATAATATTTCCAAAAAATAAACATAAAACACTCGTACTTAACTTCGCACTTCGCATTTAACTTAAAATTAACTAAATCGTGCCTGTCCAAACGTGTCAAGTGACAGGCCACGCCCACCAACTTACCCGAATAATAGAAAAAGTTCTAATCTACTTGTTTACTTGCACGCTAAATTTTAACTTGCAACTTACTACAAAATTCGCTGTTTACACGCATTAAGTTGCTTATAATTAAGTTAAAATTTAGTTAACTACTTAACAACTTAATACGTGTAAACCAACCATTACTTTAATATTTTACGGCTGCTAATGATATAGGCAGTAACATTTCTATGTTACGTCGTCGTCGAAGCGAAAGGGATATTCTTACCCCTTTCGCACCGACGACGACGTGTAAACTAAAGCGAAACTTTACATTTTTATTATAAATTCTAGGTAATAATATGGGGTCGTTTATTACGATTTTTTCCAAATTTTCCCGAATTTCCGGCGCTATCTTAGAAAATTTATATGCCAACTATTTTATTAACCCATGCACAAATTGTTATTATCACAGTAGTAATAATTTAGCTGAGAAGGAATAATTAAAGAAACAAAAAAATAACATATATTTTTCACAATAGTTTAATGCCATCAAAAACATAACTTGTAAAAAAACCAAGTCTCGCACGCAACTCTTAGTCTACCGTAAAAAGTTGTGAGATCCATGTTATACCAAGTCGGTTAATTTATTCAATCCCTACTTAAAGAGTCCTTCTGTCTTAAGTTATTACGTAATTAGCTCACCTAACAACATCTTATAAGTAACCATATCAATATTGAAAATCTCTGTTTTAAATAAACACATAGATTGACTTGGCAATCGCAATTTAATATAATAATGTATTACTTGTAAGATACATTGTGTTTTCATGCGATTGCCAGGCATCTCATTTCTTTTTGTAGATCGCATGAAATCACAATGTAAAAATGCACACCTACGCTCCACCTACCCTACACCTACCCTACACCTACCCTACACCTACCTTTTGCCTACCTTTCGCCTACCCTTCACCTACCCTACATCTACCCTACACCTACTCTACACCTACCCTACACCTACTCTACACCTACCCTACACCTACCCTACACTTACCCTACACTTACCCTACACCTACCCTACACTTACCCTACACCTAAGTAAGTAAGTAAGTAAGTAAGTGCTTTATTGTCAACTGTGTACATTTTGGTCTTATAATAACAGTTTGCCCATTTTGGACATACAATTTCAAATAATATGATTTAAATAATTACAGTATATTATAGAAAAATTAAATAGCAAGTCAATCCAACATTAAAAAAGATGTCAACATTTTCTCCTTAAAACCTAGTTAGTAAATTTATGTACCAATTTATCAGATTAATGATAATCCGTAGCAAAAAAATCATTTACATTGTAAAATGTCCTAGTGATCAACCAATTCCTCAATGCAGTCGAAAAAACATGATCATTCAACATTTTAATGGACCGGGGTAGATGATTAAAAATTTTTACTCCCATTACAAAAGTACTTTTCTTCATCATACTGCACTGAAGACGTGTGTAGTTAGGAATACACACATCATATTCATACTGCGGTCGTATATTAGCTTACGTTGATTTGGTTTGTATAAAGTAATCTTTATGTTTCTTAACAAGCAGAGAGATTTGCAAGATATAAATACCAGTCAAGGTTAACAGATTTTTATCCGGAAACACGGTTCTGAGGCTATCAGTTCTATGAAGTCTAAATAATGTTCTTACACACCTTTTCTGGAGCAAGAACGTAGTGTGAACATTTACTGAGTTACCCCAAAATATGACTCCATAATTCAAAAGGGAATATACATACCCATAATACGCATTTCTCGCAACATCCTCTGAAGTCACATTAACGAGTATGGATAGTGCATAACAATAGCTGGAGATCTTTTTGTTTAATGTTTCTACATGCGCTTTCCAATTTATATGAGTATCCAAGGTTACACCTAAAAAGTTAATTTTATCTACTTCGTCAATTTTTGTATTTTGTGCCTTAGAGTTTTGATGGTCAGTCAGTCAGTCAGTGAGTGAGTGAGTGACAAAATTAAGAAACTTTGACTAGTTATAATTTTTAAGCTGCTGGTTTACATTGAGTGAAATTTAAAATATACCGTGTTTATACAATGCCTGTTTGGTTACTGAAAATTCAGGTTTCTAGTTTTATCCACAACGAAGTTATAGGGGGGTCGAAAATGGCCCGAACTGCTTCGAGAAAAGTATGGTACGGCCGTGCCGCTTTTTTGCTCGACTTGGCGGGGGCACTGCCATGCCCCCAGATATTTTGGTAGAAATTTGTTTTATACTTACGGTATAACAATCAACAATCACATGAGAAAACATCAAATTATACACTAGGTACTACTTAACTTAGTCCATTCTAAACATCTCCTGAAGGACCAGCAGCATATTGTGTAGCCAAGAAACAGAACGGACGTAGTTACGCAGACTGGAACCAACCCTCGATTTTTGACAATAATGAGTTAAGTATGCAGTTGGTTCCAAAAACAGTCGTTTTATATATGCTAAAAAGATCCAGGCAGTTTAATAACTTTTACTTGGGAAAATAGAAAGCCGGCAAAGGTACCAATCCACATTATGCCAATTTTGTGTATAACAAAAAGATCTATGTCACTTGGTACTAAGCATTCTATGTTATAGTCATTACGCAAACTAGAACCAAACCTCATGATTTTACTTTTAACTTGAAACTTAGTGTATTTTAATAAACAAAAAGATCCATGTTACTTGGTATCATCTGACTCTCACAAAATTTTTTTACGCAAACAAGAACCAACCCACATGGTTCGTTTTAATTTTGTTTACAAAAGATTTAAAAAAGAACATGCGGATTGGTTCTTATTTGCATGAATAAATATAGCAAAATTTGTAATAAATAGTACCTATAAGTTTTGTATCAATGTTAAAATTTACAAAAAATATTTAGTTTTTGCCAGTTAAATTATTTCTGTGAATTATTTCTGGTGAAAAATTCTAAAATTTGGTAACAATTTCATGTTGCTACGGCAACACAGGGATAAGAATGGCAACATTTTGTCATTCCTTCCATACTTGCTGTTTCGAAAGTACAGAATTTTTAAGAACTTCTTCTTCTTGGCAAAAAGTTTATTAATGGTGTTCCAAAATGAATCCACGCGTAAGTGAAAGATCAAAAGCTCTTGTTAGTGTTTGTTTAGATAAAAAACTTAAAATGAATATTGAAGAAAAATAAAATTCTGATAACGGTGAGTGTAATATTAAGTTTTTATAACCTTAAAATGCAACAAATTATGATTATAGTTAAAAGTAATGCTATTTACATGATGTTCTATGAATCACATGCTTTTATTTTCTCATTTCTATCACTTCATTATTATGGATGTACCTGTTCTAATTTTCAAATGTTGCTTAGTTTATTTTAAACTTATTAATATTTGTTTCAGAAATAATAGAAGGTACCCCACAAGGAAGTCCAGTACCACTAGAGAAAGGTATCAAAACTAAAATCTATAAATTAATTTGAAAAATTATTATTTTTTAAATTAACCGACTTTCAAAAAAGAGGAAGTTTTCAATTCGTTGTGTATTTTTTTTTTGTAGTTTTAATACAATTGTAAAGTCGTCCCATACATAAAACTAAAACTGATCGAATTAGAAGAACTAGAATTGATTTTCTGAAAAAAAAAAAAACTTGACTGATTTTGATAAATTTTGTATGGAACTATGTTGTAACTACACTGAATGTTATAGTGATACTGTACAAAATAACGCAAAAGAGAATCATTGAGCGATTAAACCCTGTTCTGTTCACATTATACTGGTATTAAGGTAATTAAACTTTTTCTTTGTCTTGTTTATGAAAACTTTCATAAAGGTGTTATTTTGCAGTTACACATGGCACACGAAAATCGTACGCTTCTCCTTTGCTGAGCGAGATGTCTAAGGGAAAAAGTCAAATGCTTCATCGACCATCTAACCACCACTCTGCTGCTTTGCCTGTTGCCAGAATACTAACCTATTAGTCACCTGAGCCTGAATATTTACCGCATGAAGAACCATTAACAAAAAATGTTGAACCATTCTGCTCTTCTTCTTTGTTAACACCAAGACAAAATCCTGGTAATAAGACGCAATCAGATTTACCTAAAAGTACTCACTCATTGCTCTAAAGTAACTTCTTATGATGCACCCACTGTCGCGGCGTCGCCTTTTTCCCCAAATCCACATATTATGCCAAAGGTTCACACTGCTCCTGATTCCTTTGCGCTAATTTCACCTTTCTCGTATCCTAATCATCTCTCTCGCGAAGCAACTGCTGAGAGCAGTGTCGAAGCCCCGCCATTTTCTCCGCTTACACCAAGATCAAATAATTTTACAAGGCAATGTACTGTTCCTGATTCTGACATTTCACCTCTCCCATGTCCTGCTTCGCCTTTACAACACATGTCACCAGAAACAACAACTTTATTTAATATTTTTGGTGATTCTGTGGATATTGAAAGTGATAATGATGAGTCAAACCTTAATTTTGTCGGCAACTATCGACCAGAGTTTGATGACGACGATGATTCAATACAAGACCCTGATTATGTGAACGAAGAAGGTAATTCTAACTCCAGCGATGACAGTTCAGAAAAATCAATTTCAGTACTCACTACATCTGCAGAAATTAACCATCCGACTAAAAGTAGTACTGAAATTCTAAGTTGCAACGTAATAAATCCCGAAACAACACCTAAAACCCATTGCATGACTGACGATGACGATATTACTATGTGTGAAGCTGATCCTGAAAGTAATAAGGAACCTATTTTACCCTTTATTTTCTCGTTGCTGTGCGTCCACTGTGGGATTGTGGAATGCAATTTGCTCGCAGACATGATGTTGGCAACCAAAAGCTGTGTTGGGCGGACACTTGATGAAGTGGTCTGAGAGTCGCCAGGTAGGGTGACTGTGTGTTTGGGCGGACACCTGATGGGGTGGTCTGAGAGTCGCCAGGTAGGGTGACTGAGGTTGGACACCAGGTAGAGGTGGTCCAGGAGTTGCCAAAGAGAGTGACTGGTTACTGTTAGTAACTGGATGTGTTGTGGTCGATTGTTGCGAAACCTTGTACTACTTAACAATTTGACTTTTGACTGGATTACCCTGATGTTATTATTGTGTTGTAAAAATTTAAATTTAAAGCGCTGATTCATTTTGTGTAACTTTAATCCTAAGTCAGGTTGGCCGAGTGGGCCATTTTAAGAGAACAAAATACTCTGGTGGTTTTTGTTTTCTTTTCAGGTATTGCACACGAGGACGTGTGATACGTCAAGATGGCCGTGTCGAAGCGTCGGTCATCGTCAATAACATTGTTTATTTAATTTGATTAGTTACCATAGAGTAGAATAAGATTTGAATGTTCATTTCAACTGTCATTTAGTTTTAGGATAGCAACACTTTGATTTGTATTCTTTTTAGGCGTTAATAGTGCCATCTATGATTAATATTGCGTACAAGGGAACGTCAAGTTGACACTTGGGTGTAGTCGACACGAGGCTGGCAACACAGAGTTAATACACATGATGATGTCTGTAATGTTGGTACATGGCAGGTTGACAGTTCGTTATGTTGGTAGACTGTTGTTATGAAGGTTTGCACCAATTGCATCTCGGTACAGGTTAGCCAACCTAACCGAGTTTACGATCATGGCGCCAGACACGTGTCCCGCACCTTTTCCGTTGGACTGCGACACAGAAAAGTTGAGAAGCTAGCCTCGTGTTGAATTCACCGCGTTCCCGGGTACTCAATCGATTTGCATCTACGTTCCTGTGCTATAGTTTAGGTATTTTGCGATCGATACCTAAGAATAGAAGCTTGTGCATCCAAACCGAAGTTTTATTTTTGGAATTCGACCATGGATAAGCCCGCTGGAGATGAGAACCCTAACCACCCTCCGTCATATATGTTATGTATAACATATATATTATGTATTTAAATATTATTTAAATCTTTAAATACATATATATATTTTTTTATATGTGTATGTTCTAAGGCCTATTATACGATAAATGATTACTTAAATGATAAAAACGTCTGGTCAACTGTTGTTCCAAATGAGCGGAGTAGATTGTAATTATGACTCATGTATGATTCTTTATATATTTAAAAGAAAAGTACAAAAGATACAATTCCTGTGGAGTTTCTTCTGGCCGTTCTTCTCCACAGAGGGCGTACACTGGTAGTGAACGTGCCATCCATGATAGCTTTGACGTCGAAAAATGATTTGTAAAAATCTTAATTCGAATAAAAAATTTTGACTTTGACTTTGATGTAATCGGCAGTTGTCTTGTAAATATTCAAATTCACGCCGCTCATTTTCCGGGTACACATTTCGAACAGTCGGTAGCATAAAATTTTCAAAAATTTCTACAAATTTAGAGCGTTTGCTCTTTTGGAGGTAAACTGACCAGATCCCTTACTCCATCAGCCGACATCCAGCCCCAAAGGTTTGCATCAATTCGACCAGATTCCATATTTGGTACTATATGGTTTTCGCTATATCTAGTATTGTTATATCGCCAGAGAGTTAATCGACCATGTTGGCTAGACTTGAAAGTTTTTTCATCTGTGAATATCGTGCTGGCCCAATTAAAATTTAAAAACTCTCTTGCAAAATTCAAGCGTGCTGTTTTATGGGCTTCGGTCAAGTAAGCTCTTTTAGCGTGTCGCCTGTAGTGCAATCCCATGCTGTGCAAGTGCTTCCGCACCGTCTCAGTACAGACATCGAACTCTTCAGCGTAATAAGCCGTACGTGTTAAACCATTTTCTTCATAAGCCCGTCTCATGGTTTCTCTTTGCATGTTCGATATCGCAGAAGGACGACCACTCCGCCTGCGATCTTGAAGATTGCTTTCCTCGCCTTCTCGTGTAATCCAGAAACGTATGGTATGCCGCGTTATATTTAAGTTTCTCGAAATTTGGCTAATGGTTTGTCCCAAACGGAATAAACTGATAATTTCTGCCCTTTCGGGAATAGTTAAATTGCGTGACATGTTTACTTGATAAATTGGTATTACTTATCGTTTATCTTTCAAAAAAGAAAATAATCTTTCAAAAAGATCACAGTATGGAAAATCCCAGCTATAGAGATTATATTCAGAGTATTTCAATGTTAGAATGTCTATGACTTCAAGAGACCGATTTACTGGTAGAACATAATAATACCTATGTGATAGAAAACAAAGGTTAAAATGTCATGAAAATCTATCATATATTATGATTGGATTAGCGACGACCAATTACGTTACGTCCTTCAAATCTAAGCCTTAGCGTAATTTTAAACGAATGGGAAATGTTATCGAAACTGATAAAGCACTTTCCTGGCCGACTTTACATGGAAGATAAACAGAATTACCGACGTAATATGCATCGAGCTAAGCTAAAGCTGCCTCTATGTAAATATAGCATCTTTAAAAGGAGTTTTACTTACACTGCTTTTTAAATATACAACAATTTGCCCAGTCGTATACGTGATAGTCCAAATCTGAAGGAGTTTTCAAGAAATTTAAAAATATTTCTAGTTAGTAACCCACTATTGATCTAAATGAATATTTTGACTTATGTAAAAATCTTTAGTAAAATTGTAAAAAACTAAGTTTAGGACATTTCTACTGTAATATTACTGAATTTTATGTTAATGTAAGTGTAATTTAACAGAAGGCGTACACTTGTAGTGAACGGGCCATCTTGCTTTGACGTCGAAAAATTATTTTGTTAAATCTTACTTCGAATAAAGACATTTATATCTTTATTTTATTGCTCTAATTTTATAATGATTTGCCTACCGATGTAAATTTGGTTTTATCGCAAATAAAGAATCTTATCTTACTTGGATGGATCACTTAAATAAGAATCTTAGTGACCCATCCACTGCATAAATTTCAATAAGTGTAAATTAGTGTAAGGTTTAAAAAAGACTAATTATATTTTTTATTTTAATTTAAGAGTAGAACGAAAAAAATAATGTTAATCAAATTTTACGTTATGTATTATAGACATGTATAGAAACAAGTCGATCATTACTCTTACTGACCCTTACATTAATGGGGTATTTTCTTGTATTTAAGTAAAAAACTTAGAAACAAATAATAAAACGTTTATTATTTTATAAAATCAACAACCAAACATGGTTTTCAAAAGATAAGAAAGTTTATTATATCGTATATTTAATTCATTCATTCATTAAAAGTACTTTTAACATTACGTAACCTTCTTAATAGTAACAGTCTGCTTATGATTTAGATGTAGCATCTTTATTATTATGTAATACATAGGATTTGGGTTAGGTTTGAGATACATCGTCGCTAATCTTAAATGAAATAATTAGAACGCAAGTTTCTTAGATTTTTTTTTTTTCATCGAGTGCTTTACTTTCGGTGTTGGCAAATCTTTTTTTTTTCATGGTGGCTACCCTGATAATGATGATTGTAAATATCTGCCAGTATGCACTTTATTATAGAACGAGAAGTTAGGAAATTGTCGGTGTGGAGCTATACTATATCCTACATGGAAGCAGCTCGGAAAAATCCTCGGCCTAATATCGTATATGTGCTTGAACACAAAGATTTCAACGACTGGGATCCAATTACGAATAAATAAAATCACCCAACACCAAATAAGTACCTATTTACAAGTTTCCAAGATCAAGGTAGCCACCATAAAAAAGATTTGTCAACATGAAAGGCACTCGATGAAAGCAGACGCAACCTGTCGTGAAACTAAAATAAATAAAAGAGAAACCGATTCTAATGGACTAGGACAAAAGAAAAGAAAAATTGAGCAAAGCCGGAAAGGAAAACAGAAGGGAAAAAGAAAAAGGAAAAGTACGGGCAAACGTATAAAAGAAGTCGCTGCAACGTCCAGTGCTGATACAGCAGAAAGCCCGTCAGAGCTAAATTTTGGTGAATTAAAATCACTTTTTGACAAGACTGCCCATTTCATCTGTCAAGTACAGAGATCTGAAAAAGCTTCGCGAAGATGGTTATCATAACGATATTTTTAGTTACCTATTTGCTCTACTTAAAAAGACACACTCATGCAAACAGACTAGGAAGACCCTGACGATAATAATATTGAAAGCGACTTTTGATTTGATGGCGTAGTTTGCTGCTTAAATACTAATTTACTGTTAATTTAGTTTGATATTAATAAATTAATAGGTGGTATCTAATTCATCAACATCAACGGCCCGTTACAGTCCACTGCTGGACTATGAGCCTCCTCCACTTAAGTGGAGGGTTTTGCCATAATCTCCACGCTTGGCAGGCGGGTTGGAAATCGCAGATTAAAAGGTTACTGTATCAGAGAGCGCTGCTGCCCGTTCCCTGTTCAATGTGTAGTCCCTAAGTTGCCTCTTACGACACCCACGGGAAGAGTAGGAGTTGGTGACAAATGTAGTCTACTCTGCCGTCACCACACGGCTTATCTAATTGCGTTCTAATTATTTCATTAAAACTAAATTACGTAGATTAGCGATAATGTATCTCATAGGTATGAGATACATTGTCACTATCTCATGATTTATTGGGTTATGAACCCATATCCTATGTTTACATAATGATAACGATGCTGCATCTTAATTATAAGCAGACTTTTACTATTAAAAAGGTTTCATAATGTGAAAATAACAGTACTTTCTTATCTTTTGAAAACCATGTTTGGTTTTTGATTTGATAAAATAATATACTCGTACTTACCTTTTATTATTTGTTTCTAAGTTTTTTACTTAAATACAAGAAAATACCCCATTAATGTAAGGGTCAGTGAGAGTAATGATCGACTGGTTTCTATACATGTCCATAATACATAACCTAAAATTAGATTAACGTGAATTATAATTTAAGGAAAATATAATTAGTCTTTTTTAAACCTTACACTAATTCACACTTATAGTTTATGCAGTGGAAGGGTCAGTTTTAGTTAAAGGACAACTTTATAAAATTTTGGTAATGTAAGGGACAATCAACTTTTTAAATAAGCTAGTAACAGAAGCGGTGATTATTAAAAATTATGAGTAATTAAAAACAAAACAATTCTATTCTGTAAAACAAGCTCAAATATAGCTCTAAAGATAATTTTAACAAAAAAATAGAAACCTCCTTCAAATTACCTTATATGGTTATCTCCACTAAAAAGTAACAAATAAAATAACATTCCAGATGGAACATGAAAAAAAAATATTGCCAATATCCTCAATTAAGTAGATAGGTAGGGTATTAAGTAAATATTTAGAACTTTGTACTCACTTTTGGAGTCGGTGCCAGCCAAAAATTGTAGATGACGAAACTACGAGTATTAATTTATCGAATGAAACCTACCCAGACTTTTTTGGTAGCCGCTCCTGTCGTTTTCCCTGCGTTTAGTCGGGTGCGGCATTTTGCATCCCGCGCAGCACAACAAAATATTATATCATAGACTATCAAAGAATTTTATTGATAGTCATATAGAAATATGTACTGACTTAACGACGACGACGACTTAAAACAGTTGCCCACGACTAATCGACGATTTTTTGGCTGGCACCGACTCCAAAAGGAAGTACAAAGTTCTAAATATTTACTTAATACACTACCTATGTACTTAATTGAGGATATTGGCAATTTTTTTTTCATGTTCCATCTGGAATGTTATTTTATTTGTTACTTTTTAGTGGAGATAACCATATAAGGTAATTTGAAGGAGGTTTCTATTTTTTTGTTAAAATTATTTTTATTTTATGATTTTCAGTGTTTCATTCAATATATTTTGTGTACCTAAGTAATTAATCCTAACCTCGACACATATCCTATTATTTTTCTTCATTATCCAAAGCTAGGTTTTGTTATTTAACAGTTTCAGTACAAAGATATTATACTGTCGTATTTTTGGTATTTGCTTAGTTTAGACTGCGTCTTTCGTGCTATGCAAGCGCGTTTAGTTGTTTATTATATTATTAATGATTGTTTCGAAAATAACATAAGTTAAACTGGGTAAGAGGCTACGAAGTAAGAGGTCATTTAGTAGTCCAGCTGGCCACTAAACTGACAATGCTAAGAGGAAAGAATACTACCTTCGCGATCCTAACGAAATAGGTACTTAGGAAAACATTTGCTATCGCTCGTGCGCTCATGCCCCCGGGAGAGAGAGCGAGAGCGTTGCAGCTCGCGACTGACAATAGGTACTTTTCTTGATGAAATTCCCATTTCGGGAGAAAACGGTTTCCAATAACTAAATTTCAACAAATCACTTTTATTTTGATGTCGATCGTTTCAGCACAATATATTCTAGGTTCATAGGTTTGGTTTAAAAAAAAAACATTATTTTTGTTCAACAAACGGCTTAAATCGACACAGTTTTAATCATAAAAATTACGTTACTTGAGGTGCCTATATAAGTTTGAATCTATAGCGAATTTTGTTAAAAGAAAAATCTATAAACCTAGTCATTCATTGTGTCAATAACATACTAAAAAATCATGGAGATTGGAAAATATTTAGAAGTGGAAATACGTTTTCTCTTTTTGTATGGACGAGCACGTACTATTCTTCCCTCTTAATAAGCTTATAGTTTACCCCGATACTGGGGCTATTCGTAAGGAGTTTCAGGTTTGAGATGGTATCTTGAAAGTCTGTCGTTAGCTGATGACATACAGATAGTGAACGTAGGCTGGCTTCTTCTTTTTCTTCATATTGTGGATTGTAAGGTCAACAACCAACCTCACATACCCTCACACAGTTAATATAGTACCGGGCCCTTGTCAAAACCCACTGACTTAGCACGAGTAACGACGCCTTCTGTAGATATTAGAGCCGAGATACATGGCTTAACGTGCCTTCCGAATCACGGAATCATCTTTCTTTTCAGACAATCAGGTGATTCGGGCAGCAATGTCCCAACTAAACTGAAAAAAGTCTCACAAGGACATTTTCGTTTAAGAGTGTCTTCACCGGGATTCGAACCCGAAACCTCCGTAAATAGAGTAAAACACTCGGCCATAGAAGCTAAATTATTTGTGATATCCAATACAATATCCGAGCAGGTTCTTGTCCTGTCACGGTCGCCAAAAAATGTGATAAAATCGAATAATATAATTTTATATGGAACAACGGAAACGTAGATTTTCAGCAAACTGACAAAACAAATTTATTTCGTTGCCTTGCAACATTCCACCACAAACGGTATCGCGCGCGATGCATGTTGCTATCCCTGGTTGAGGAGTTTCCGCTTTTATCTCTTATTTCACCATCAGATTTTGACAAAATTTATATGGATCTATCCCTAAAGCACGTTCTATTGAATGAAAAAAGAATCATCAAAATCGGTTGAAAACTGACTGAGATATGACTAAAAGAATAGACGAATAACGACGCGAACGCTACATTCCGTTTAGGAATTTCCAAGTTTTACCTCATGTTCCACCATCAGATCTTGACGAAATTAATATGGGACCACCTCGAGAGTAAATCCTATCGAATGAAAAAAGAGATATTAAAATCAGTTTACAATTGGTGGAGATATCTAATAACATACATAAAAAAAAAATACAGACGAATTGAGAACCTCCTCCTTTTTTGAAGTCGGTTAAAAAAGTTATGTTAAAAAAACCACGAAAAAACTTTCACAGGCTCTCCTTGCCATTTGTCTTTTACCGTAATTCATCCTACGGTGGACGAAATAGTTTTTAATATACATAAATCACGCCTATTTCCCAACGGGGTAGGCAGATTTTTTTTTTTTTCATATTGAGTCAAGATGATCCAAAATGATGACTAAGTTCAATTTACTGTAAAGACAGGAATAAAACAAGATATGAACAAAATTAAGGTAACGGTCATTTTTTTTCAAACGCTGTTACGGTAAATTGTCATTTAATCTTGATCAGACATACTTTGATGTGATTTTGTAGAATGGACTCATTGACCATTACATTGTGAAAACTGATTTATAGCATTGCAAAATCTTTAAAGTATTGGACATTTATTTCAAGCTAGAATGTTTTCAAATATACCATTCGAAAGAGCGCTAAAAACTAAGCAAAACTGCATTCACAGCTCATTTTCGGCATTTTGTCCCTTACCTTAATTCATCCTACGGTGGACGAATAAAGGTTGCACTTATTCTATTTTTAATACGTTTCAGGAATATTTTTATTTGTTATGTTGTTTTACCTTACTGATTTTTTTGTTTAAGGATAATACAGTTATGAAACAGAATCAACACATTTGTGACGTATATAAAAATGAAGTATTAAAAGAAATGTGTGATTTACGGAAGATGGTGGTGACTTCCGACGAACCGGTACCTCAACTGTACGATAAAAAAGTTATCGATTTAAAAAAACAGAAGGCAAGATTTAGTTGCAAACTTACCAAATTATGATAATGTCAAACATTTCCTATATGGTGCGAGAAATAAGGCCTTGGGAATATCTAAGACCACATATAAAGAAGTCTGTGAGGTAGAAGTACCACTCAAGTTTCACACCTTTGTCGGATTATATGGACGATGACACTCGAATTTTAGTTTTTTGTAGTGAAGAATCACGTAGTCTAATTCCGAAAGTTAAAGAATATTTTGGCGACGGCACATATCACAAATACCACAATTCTCTCCACAAAAATTTCATTGTGATTATGAATTAGGGCCAATGAACGCCATTTTGAAAACATTTCCCGACATTATTGTCCGGGGATGTTACTTCCATTGGACCCGTAATATCTGGAAAAAAGCCAAAGCCATAGGATATTCTAAAACCATGTCTGACAGAAGAATTGTAGCCATGACAGCGATTTTACCACTTATTCCAACAGATTTCTATCTAAACCTTCTGGTTTTGATTATACATATAAAACAGGAATCTAACAGTAATTGTGCAATTGACCTACGACTCGCGCTCTATCTCTTCTCAGTGACATCACTGCTTGGCATTATGACGCAGATACATTGAAAATGGTTCTTGACACTGCCTATAATTTTTTGACTAAATGCTAATTGTATGTTTTAAATTTTATAATTATGCTTAGTATCTTTTTGTGATAGTATAGTATCTTATATTAATATTTTATTATGGACTGTTTAGTGAGTCTCGCCACGACGATTCTCCTCGCCGTGATTTACGCTGCGACGAGCGAGCGAATTGTTTGCTTAAAACTGAGTTCCGCTACGTCGATTCCCTAGCCTGTGACTCTCGCTGCGCTGAAAGGTGAATTTTACAGCGCGTGTACGGTTTGCAACAACTCCGGACCGAATAAAGTGCATAAAACTTTCTTGATTATTTTTATTAATTCTTTTTTTTTGTACTGTTTTTTTTTAATTGTTTTTTATTCATATAGGTTTTTTTATACTACTTTAAAAGTATTTTAAAGGGTAAGTGAATGCTAAATGAAGGGGCGGTCGCCGGTTAGGTATTTAATTTTGCAATTTAATTGTGGACTGTATGATTTTTACGCGGGATGTGAATGGTATGTTATGGGAACAATAAATTAAGAGGCCGAAGCATGGATAGACTAAATAAAGACACAGGTACTTACAGGGTAAGGCGATGCAAGGAATCCCGTATAGTAATCCCGTTGACGAGCTCTGTCGTCCGATCACCATAACACCAGTGGCGGATTTACCAATAGGCTAAGTAGGCTGGAGCCTAGGGCGGCAGATTTAGAGGGGCGGCAAATTTAGCCCAAATAATAAATAAAAAACTTATAGTTATATGTATACACATTACGTTCGTAATCCGTATATAAAAGATTACTAAACGCACTGTAAAATATAGGTACCTACTTTATGCGATCATGAATTTTAAAAATATTCCAATAGCGTTTCAATATTAATTTAAATTTCGTAACTTTTACCCTAATTATAAAAATGATATTTAACGTGTAATATGTTTCAACATTTAAATATTTATTTTCCACTAGGTGAGGAATGTATTTGCGTAGTAGTTTTTGGGTTGCGGCGGCGCGAAAAGGGAACGAATTACCGTTCGCTAAGAGTGTCTGGACGAATTGACAGCACGAGCCACACACAAACGCGTCCGCTCCGCGTGCGGGAACCGATGTTGGGGGCGAGAGAGATATCTGCCTACCCCGAATCAACAACAGTATAAACAAAAAATACCTCCTTAATGTGATAACACTTACAATGTCAATTACAATCTAAGCTATAATAAGAAAAACAGTTCAAAATCACAGATTATGACAACATGAGATCAACAAAAAGAACATATTCTTGAAGATAATTAGAAAATAAAAAAAAAAAAAAAAAAAACCTTACTGCGTGAAAATTTTTAAACTTGCAAACTTAAGATGCAAACAAGTTTTTTTTTAATGATCGTGGTTGATTGATAGTGTTCACAATTAGTAGTCAGAGGCAAAATATTCACAATTCACAAAAACGTCATGATGGTATTATAGTACATTTTGTGAATATGATACCTCCGACTGCTATTGTGACCACTATAAACCACGATAATAAAAATAAAAAACAAAAAAACTTGTTTGCATCTTTTAAATTTATTTGTTTATTCAGTTTCGGCGCCGAAAACCGGCTGTCTTTTTTAACCGACTTCAAAAAAGGAGGAGGTTCTCAATTCGTCTGTATTTTTTTTTTTTTTTTTATGTATGTTATTAGATATCTCCGCCAATTGTAAACCGATTTTAATAATTCTTTTTTAATTCGATAGGATTTACTCTCGAGATGGTCCCATATTAATTTCGTCAAGATCTGATGGTGGAACATGAGGTAAAACTTGGAAATTCCTCAACGGAATGTAGCATTCGCGTCGTTATTCGCCTATTCTTTTAGTCATATCTCAGTCAGTTTTCAACCGATTTTGATGATTTTTTTTCATACGATAGAACGTGCTTTAGGGATAGATCCATACCAATTTTGTTAAAATCTGATGATGGAATAAGAGATAAAAGCGGAAACTCCTCAACCAGTGATAGCAACATGCATCGCGCGCGATGCCGTTTGTGGTGAAATGTTGCTAGGCAACGAAATAAATTTGTTTTGTCAGTTTGTTGAAAATCTACGTTTCATATAAAATTATATTATTCTATTTTATCACATTTAAAATTATATTATATCACATTTAAAATGATATCCATATAAAATTATATTATTCGATTTTATCACATTTTTTGGCGACCGTGACAGGACAAGAACCTGCAATCTTCGGATATTGTATTGGATATCACAAATAATTTAGCTTCCATGGCCGAGTGGTTACTCTCTTTACGGAGGTTTCGGGTTCGAATCCCGGTTAAGACACTCTTAAACGAAAATGTCCTTGTGAGACTTTTTTCAGTTTAGTTGGGACATTGCTGCCTGAATCACCTGATTGTCTGAAAAGAAAGATGATTCCGTGATTCGGAAGGCACGTTAAGCCATGAGTCTCGGCTCTAATATCTACAGTCGTTACTCGTGCTAAGTCAGTGGGTTTTGACAAGGGCCCGGTACTATATTAACTGTGTGACCAGGGTGAGGTTGGTTGTCGACTCCACAATATGAAAAAAAGAAGAAGCCAGCCTACGTTCACTATCTGTATGTAATCAGCTAACGACAGACTTTCAAGATACCATCTCAAACCTGAGACTCTAAAAGAAAGTACAAAATCCTAAATATTTACTTAATACACTACCTATCTACTTAATTGTGGATATTGGCAATATTTTTTTTCATGTTCCATCTGGAATGTTATTTTATTTGTTACTTTTTAGTGGAGATAACCATATAAGGTAATTTGAAGGAGGTTTCTATTTTTTTGTTAAAATTATTTTTATTTTGGATTATTTTGATGTATCCAGTGTCACTCTCACAAGTAAGACAAATCTAACGACACCTGCTAAAATCCATTAAGTAAGCCGTTTAGGCTGTAAAGCGTGACAAAGAAATATACAGTATCATCATAGATAATAATAATAATAATAATAATAATGTGCTTTATTTCACTCCCACATACTTTTGTACTACAACTAATACAGTTAATCATAATAATATCATCGTACAATACAATATAATTTGTGGGAGTCAGGAGTCCAAACTAGGATACCCTGTGCTATGAACTCCTGGCTCCCCCCTCTCGGAAAAATAAGTACAATTGGTCTCGATTCGGGATGTTATTCTCTAGTTCTAATTCTAAAGTCCAGCTATCCTTTTCGTTCTTATGACTAATGAGAAAGAGGTGATGAATAAATGATATTAATTTGAACGAATGATAACCTAAAATAAAAAAGTAGGTAGTCCTTTGACTAATTTAAAATAGTAAGTGAAATTGAGTGAAAGGTGAGTAGATGCGGCTAAACCCTTCTGGTTATGCATTTATGTAATGTGAGTAAAGGTGTATGTGTAAATGTGTATTTATGTATGTATATATGTGTGTGTGTGTGTGTGGGTAACGTGTGTATACTTGTGTGTGAGGGAAAATAGAAAGTATGCAATATGTGTGTTTTATTTATATTATTACTTGTGCAGAAAACTTTCCGTCTTCTCGTAGTCCAAATCCATAAGCCACTTAATTCAGTAGCGTGACCACCATACAAGCCAAAAAGCCCGGCATGCCCTAACGTAATAATGCGGATATCGAACGAAAGTCCAAAAAAACAATTAAATTTTCGCGCCAGTTTTCATTCGAAACTTGCAGAATCAATCGCGCGCTCGCTCGCTAACATTTAACCCTATTCCAGGCGACACACACTACAAACCAACAAGTCGCGTTCGTGTCGACACGAAACGCGTCTCGGGATTGCTCGGTAGCTCGGACCGCCGCGCCGCCATCTCACTCCGACCCGTGGGCTTTTATGGGGCATGCTTTTGCGTCTCTTTTACTCTTACGCAATCTTATGGAGATCTGTGACGTCGTTGTGTTATGAACTTTTTTTAACAATATTGAAAATAGTACTAGATTTTGGGAAAAATTAAGCCGGGCTTGCGCATGAAACCAGGCTTCCGCATTTGAATGTAGTGGTAAATTGAGTAATGATGCGAAGCTATGTTCGGGACGGTTACGTTGCATTCTTCTGTTGTTGACAGTTGTTGTTTGAGCGGGTGATAATTGGTGCAATTTCTATTTTCTTGTTAAAAAATTCAGTTGCGTTTAAAATGAGTGTAGATCTGGGTGATATTGTTCCGTGTAGTAATTTGAAGTGTGTGCAAAGTTTAACAAGCGGGGGAAAGGTAAAGTCATTGACCTTACCCGATAAAGAGCAGCTTATTTCTTCGCCAAAACCAACACCAGATTTGTTGATTTCTCAGTCAAGTAAGTCTCATAAAAGACAATTTAATAGATCTGTGTACAAAACTCATTGGGTAGCTGGATGCTCGCATTCCAATAAGTTATATTGTTGGTGTTGCATATTCTTTTCCAACGAGAAAAATGCATGAAATACGTTTAGTTATGACGATTTAAATAACATATCTAATGCCATAAAAAGTCACCAAAACTCACAAAACACATGAACACTGTTATTTCTTTTTGTAATTTTGGTAAACAGCGTATAGAAGCTTCTTTACCTCTCGTCAGTTACCTATCTGACGAAATCTCAAAACATAACTCGCGCGTCGACCACAATCGTAGTGTTTTTCAGAGATCAGTAGATATTGTTTGTCATTTAGCACAACAAGAACTGCCTTTCAGAGGGCATGATGAGACCATAACTTAATTAAATAAAGGAAATTTCTTAGAATTAGTATCTTTGCTTTCGAAATACGATCTCGTCTTGGAAAAACATATGCAATACCAAAATAGCGGCAAACCGGGGCCAAGTTATTTATCTAACAAAATTCAAAATGATGTTATTCATTCAGTAGTATTATTCATTCCTACGAAAATATATCATCGGCATGCCCTACCATTAGACCCTAGGCACGCCACTGACTTAATTAACTTATTTTTGCATTCTGTATGACATAATTTTGAAATAGAGAGTAGTTTGTTGGCTGTATTATATAATCTACCACTTCTGAACCTGAAAAATTTGCTTGCGAATGAAGTATTTGAATGGTATATTTTACAGACCTCATAAAATCTCCTACTGGTGTTTGGCACTGAAATATTAATAGTGCGGTGTGCTATTAAGATCGTATTTAAAATATAAAGTTGTCTCACTGTGAGGACACTTGCTTCTTTGTATAGTCTGGTTGTAGGGAACAGTCTCGGCTTAAAAAGGGCTACTTTAAGAATCATCCTTTGAGCTCTTTCCACTGTTTGAAAAATTGTTTTATTTGTACCTCCCCAGACAGATATACCGTAGGACAATATTATACTGATTGACACAGTGATTCATATACCATTTTAAGTAATTTCCAGTCAGTAACATGTCTAAGGGTTTTAAAAATATGCGTTAGTTTTCAGATTTTTTTAATTAATTCTGTAATATGTTTCTTAAAAGATAAATTTTGATCAATAATTATACCTAAATATTTCATGTCATCGGTTTGTTGAATGGCTGGACAAGAACATAGATAAAGTAATATACACTCAAAAAACATAACCCTTTAAAGCAGTCGGGTAAAAATTAACAATAAAAAATAAAAATCTATAAAAACAAAATAAAAAACAGTAACAAATTAATAAAAATCAACAGTTGTAAATACAAAAATGTTCATAAATAACGTATGAAAATAATTAAAAATCTAATAAGCAATTTCTAAATATCACAGATTATCACTTATCTTATCACGTAGGTATGACGTAATGTTAATGACGATAGTGATGTTGATGATTTGAATATTCAGGCTACTAAAAAGCGTAATACCCTATTTCTTCTCGTTCATTTCCAACCGCATTGTAGAAAGCCGCCCTAAACACGTCCCGACGTCAGTCCTGTTCTCTAAAAAATCGGTCATATTTAACTGTATGGATCGTTCAGTTTCCATACGTTTTTTGGTTTCCTTCTTACGCCATTCCACTCGCGATTCGGTTTGACAAATTTTAAAATCCGACTCGACAGATTCGGATTTTAAAATGTCGACTGTGCGTAAAACAGTATTTTATTTTTTATTTTATTTTATTATTTATTGTACACAAGAACATTACAAAAGAAAATACGAACATAAAGAAAAACGACACAACAGGCACTGCTTATTTCTCGGGCACTTGCCGATCCGTCGGTTTAGGCGATTGTGCCAGCCTTCCACAGAGTTTGTGGTCCGATTGATTGCGCCAAAACACGAAATAAGGGGACAGTTTTTTCCCATCCACTGGCTGGACATATAACTCTGGAAGGCTGTCACAATGTCACCTTCAGGGGCATTGTGCATCAAGTAAAGCCAAGCTTCTGGAATGGCGTAAGAAGGGAGATACGCCATAGACGTACACATCTTTAGCTACTTTATTCCACCTGTAACATCGGTAAGACCTATTTCACCGCCTTTTTTCCATACTGCTTTGCAATAGTGAAAAAAGCACCCAGAGATGTGGACGTCTGGAAACCAAATATTTACCAAATATTACTTTTAGACATTTCATTACGCTACGTAGGTAGGTAGGTATAGTTAGGTTATTTAGATATCGGGATTTATTAAAACCATAAGTTTACCTATATTCATTTTTTTACGAAATACTTACTTCTTTATTTTGAATCCACTTGCTTCAATAATTGGATGGTGGATCTCTGGGAACAAGCCGATATGGGGATTGCGGTAAAACACAATTGGTAGGTACCTGCGAGTTTAAGAAAATGTATTAGGGATGTTATACCTGTGAGTATTTTTATTGTATTTTCAATGGTGTAGCCAAGCAATAAAGTTGGAATTAACTACCAAACAGTTTGTTTGTCTCGGTATTATGATAATATTGATTCTGTGGTATTGTATAAATATTACTTTACTGCTCACTTACCTTAGTGAATTTGCTAAGTAACCTAAGTAACGTAACTTTTGAACCCAAATTCACCAATATCACAAGAATGCCACCTAGGAAAATGCATAATGCAGCAGACGTATGCGCAGATGTATTTTTTTCTAGCAAAGGAATTATTTAGATGATATTATAGGCAATTGCTTTTGCTTGTGTCCTTATCTCTTTCCAGGGGCCTTATTGTGTAATTCGGACAGCTACTATTCCATTAACTGTTCGCTGTACATCGCCAAGTCCCACACATCTTACTTTTAAAGTGTATAAAGCAAGCAATGTACAATGAGCGGTGAGTGAAATAACGATACAAATGACGTCAAATATAATAGAAATCAATTTGTTAATATGTAATTTAAAAAAAAAAAAAAAATTGCAGCTAATACAAATAAAAACACAAAAAAAACTAATCAATTAATAAATATTAAAAATGTTTAATAAGAAAATAAACAAAAAAAAATTATTAATGTATATTTTTTATTTATTTATTTATGTTATATATATATTTTTCAGGGTAGGCTCGAGCCCCTCGGTGGGGACGTATATGAGCTGTTGATGATATGTATATTTTTAATATATGTATATTATTACAATATAATATTTATGTTTTTTTATTATTATTATTAAGTTATTTATTTTATTAATAAAGTACTTTATATTTCCCGTGGGATAATATTTATTTAATTAATTCATTTATTTATTTCGTAACTTATACAGGGTGATTTTGAAAATATAATGTTCAGACCATCATCATAAGCAACAACTTTTCCTAAGGAACATGTTGAAAACCGCCAAACAAATTTCGACCTCCCATACAAATTAGTATGGTGATTGTGTATTTTGTATGAAAAGTCGATTTTTTTTGGGGGGGTTTTCAACCTATGTTTCTTGGGAAAAGATGTTGCTAATGATGGTCTGAACATGATATTTAAATTTTGTTAGGGATTTTAAAATCACCCTGTATAATTATAACACTCCAATAAAATTATCAAGTAAATTGGACCTCCGCAATAGGTATATTTCATACAGAGATTGGCCTAAAAACACGGAAAATAAGTAACGGATGCATAGTAGTTAGCTGTTAATAACTAATAGTGTTCCCATAGTAGTTTGTTACTTTTTCGTATTTCGAAAACGCCTGGTTTATTGTGAACTGCTTCTGACCGTACTTAATTTGGTTCGAAAGAATTACCTAGTAGATAAAACGATATTCGATGTGAAAACACGCTCCGTAAAGCGACTATGCGTGGAACGACGCGTCTTGGCGAGGCTCGACGTAGCGACACTCACTAATCCATCCATAATTCACATAAACTTTCTTGTGCTTTGGTCTTTGTACTGTTCGCAAGTAAGTTGATTGATTGAATAAATAAATAAATAAATTGACAAATTTCTTAAGTACCTATATTATAGAAAACTATTGGCTCAAAGTGCATACATGTAACGTATTTAGCGTTTTTGGTGAACGTCACCGAACAACAACTTCTTTGGAAGGTTTTCATTCTAAATAAACAAATTAATAAACAAGAACTCGGTGACAAACGACGAATTTATCTTGAAGGTACAAATGGAGTTAGTAAATGAGGAGATTACTGTAGACCGTGCATTGGATAAATTACGTTATTGATTAAATGAATCGTATGTTATTCGTATGTTTTTTAATTAAAGTTATTGCAATAAGAATCAATGGCGGTACAGCACTATTTGTCGGTAGCGTAATGGGTATTATCTACTCGGTAATAAATGAATCGTATGTTATTCGTATGTTTTTTAATTAAAGTTATTGCAATAAGAATCAATGGCGGTACAGCACTATTTGTCGGTAGCGTAATGGGTATTATCTACTCTCATATCGTAAAATTCGAATTCCAAAATCCAAATCGGTTTTATATTGGCACACTTCATAAACGCATGTCAATCTGTTAAAGCACCCGTAATTGCGTTCCGAATCACTGTCAGCCATACATTTTTTTGCTTTTCTGATCGCTGACAGCAGCGCTGAAAGTCTGATTCGGAATGCGCCCAAAATGTTGTCTGTGGAGCGCCCGCTTTGGCGCATGCGTAGTGATATGCTGGCTGGGTTTTGGTTGGTTCTGTGGTTTTGGCGCCATTCTTGTTTTTTTGTACTGAATTTGGTAGAAATATTATTATTTTTGCGTAAAAATGTCCGATAGCAGTGTTTGTGAAGAGAATTTGACTCCGCCCGATATTTTAAATACGGCGACGGAAATGCCTCATAATTTTTTTACCAGCAAAGTCTAGAAAAATATATGATAAATGCTATTAAGATTTTATGGAATGGAAAATGCAAAAAAAGTTACTTCGTTTTTGTTCAACACCAATGTATGAGAGTAGATAAAGTAGTGTATGAAACTGCACATAACTAGGTATTAAAACACTCGCCTACGGCTCGGTTTTTAAACAGACACTCATGTTTTAATACCCCTCATTATGCAACAGTTTCATAAACTACTATTTGCACCACCAGTGGTGCGGTGGTGCGAGCCGGTGGTGTCAAGGGCCAGGACTAACTTTATTATATCGCGCCCAGTTTGAGTATCCTTACTATTCACATTTATCATTAAATATCAACACTAAAACACTCATAGCACAACATTCAATCTAAAACAATTAAATGTAAATTTTACAAACTTGGCGTTAACTACAAAACGATAGTATGTTTCTTTTTTATAAGCACAATTACGCAGAAAAGGCTCTGGCGGACATTCAGCCTCTACGAATATTATTTGTTAAACCGAGATAATTTTTTTTTATAATTAAAATATTACTGGCTGATAATATTTTTGATACAATTTGTTGAAATAAAAGATATGAAATACTTTTCTCTTTGTATGAATCGATTTAAATATTTACCTTTTATCTATCTATCTTGACATTGGTGGAATTGTGAATACACAAAAGCCACAATAATAATAATAAAAAAAAACTATTTTTGACTGTCAAAATGATCCTGGCTGAATAATAATTTTGAAGACTGAAGGAATTAAAGAAAAAATTGTAATAAAGTCGCACTAGTGCGGTAAAATACATTTACCGCACAGTTTACTGCCTTCGTAAGTTAAATTTTTGAGCAAGGTGTATCGAAAAGATATTTAAATTTTAATGTTATTTAGTAGCCGAAATAAGTATTTCTATAGAAGAAAGTCGTTTGAAACCCGGGTGATTGCATTAATAAAAATAAAAATTAATAAAACGTGGGTATCTGCTCGGAGGGAGATGGGACTGCTATATTTCCTTCTTTTACTTGGTTTTAATGGTTTTCTACTTTTTCTCTTACGGGCCTCTACGTCAGTTTCTGAATCCAGCACTGCAAAGATATCCGTGCAATTCAAAGTATGCATTTGCCTCTTTATATCATCAACACGCGGAACATTTTTTACCGGAACATAATTTTTCTCATTCTCAGTCAAAGTATCCAACTTTGCGTCATTATCGCCACAGGTACTATCAACTAGCTTTTGATGGAGCGCTGCTGATTTTTCGGTTGGATAACAATCGAATAAAATTTTCTTCCATCGAACACAGAAACGATCAAGGCTAGCTCTGTCAAGGGCCAACTTTTGACATCTTGCTCGAGTCATCATTCTAGGTACGCAGTCCGCTTGGAGAAACGGGGCCTTAAGGTCAATAAGTATTTCGGTAGTATGCGTGTCGGTTGTAGCTTCAGTGATTTCTATACTCACTGTAGTAACTACAGTGGATAGTGTAGTAACTTGTGAGACTTCGGTCTCTTCTTCTTCTTCGGCCTCTTCTTCTTCGGCCTCTTCTTCGGCCTTTTCTTCTTCTTTGGCTAGTTCCTCAAGTTCCTCATCCGGGTTTGTTACATTAGAACCTTGGTTATCTTGTACTTCCAACACTAACATCACACACACAGTCGTGAAAAAAATAGTTGCATATCTCGTTTTGAATATCAGCATCTTATTCGAAATAAAATATTTCATAGAAAAGAGTATTATTTTTACTATGACTTTTACTTATGGCAGTTAAGTCATTCTTTGAGTATTAAAAAATGTCATCATATCCTTTCGATCTGAGGTTTGGTCTAGCTATAGACTAAAATAGAAAAAGAACAAAGAAAAAAGAAGCATCTACAAACATGCAATACTGCTGTCCTATTGATATTTGCAGTTTTGGCAGAATTGTTATAGTTATAGATTCGGAACCAGCGTAAAGAGCTCTATAATATAGTTTGACTCTCATTTTGTTATCTTACCGGGAACCTGTCCATTTCAATTAGAATAAGAGTAATAAGTCTGTTTCTGGTTTCTTAACAACTCATGCTTAATATTACAGAAGTAAGTATAAGGTTCATAAGTACAGCTCTAACTTTCATATTTTACGGCTGCTAATGATATTAGCAGTAACATAGAATACCCCTTTCGGACCGACGACGACGTGTAAACTAAAGCGAAACTTTAAATTTTTATTATTGAATTCTAGGTAATATGGGGTCATTTATTACGATTTTTAAAAATTTTCCCGATTTTCCGGCGCCATCTTGGAAAATTTATATGCCAACAATTTTATTATATTCATTACCCATACTAACCCATGCACAAATTGTTATTATCACAGTAGTAATAATTTAGTTGAGAAGGAATAATTAAAGAAACAAAAAAATAACATATATTTGACGGAGGGTCCTTGGAAGATCATTTGCAGAACCAGCTTCTTCCATTTTTAGGCGTGGAGCAATGAATGAAAAAAGATATCTTGCAGTCCGATGTAAGTATATTCTGACACAGATTACCACACGTGGTTTTCTAGGGCGATTGGCGTGATGTCGCTGGATAACTTCCACTTACTGCCGCAACTCGAATCCGAAGAGAGACCCGTTTACAAAATGGCTGCTATTTTCGTTCGTTCAGAAATATCAGTCATCCAACTAATCGCGCCATCTACCTTACAACAATAATTTTACGTTCAAAAATCAACAATGACAGTAGAATGAATATAAATTAACTGTCTCCATAAACGCGTCGACGTGGTTCTCTGACATATTCATCACAATAGTTTAATATTTTGGTAGAAATTTGTTTTATACTTATGGTATAACAATCAACAATCACATGAGAAAACATCAAATTATACACTAGGTACTACTTAACTTAGTCCATTCTAAACATATCCTGAAGGACCTAGCAGCATATTGTGTAGCCAAGAAACAGAACTGATATTTAATAAAACTTGTGCATGTTTATATTTTGAAAGCTAACATGACGAAAAGATAATAATTATGATATACACGTATTATTTAAGTACAACTACAGTTTACTTAAGATAACTTAAACGTAACTAAAATGTACAATGGTAGTAGCTAATTTAAATGATTTTTCAAGTAAATAGAAACAAACAGAAACAAACAAATTATTTGGACTACTATTCCAATGTCAATTTATAGATTGTAAGAGATGTTTAGCATAACAGCAGTATCAACACACTCCGGTTATTGTAAGAGATGCTTAGCATAACAGCAGTATCAACACACTTACTCCGGTTGTAAGAGATGTTTAGCATAACAGTAGTGTCAACACACTTACTCCGGTTATTGTAAGAGATGTTTAGCATAACAGCAGTATCAACACACTTACCGGTTATTTCAAGCAACAGAACTAGTATGTCATTGAAATAGTTCTAAGAATAAACAGTTTAGTGTTATTTAAAGCCATTTACAATAAAAATACAGGATTAATAAATACAGAGTTTATAAGTACATGGCTTTGGCTATACGTATAAAAACAGGAATTTATAAATAAAAAAATAAAATAAAATAAAATAAAATGTTTTTATTTCAGACTTTTCAATCCATAATTGTGTTAGTAGTGCTTAAGCCTAAGTTAATATTAGGAGAGAGAACTGTGACAGACCGCATACTGTGACAGACAGCTGTTAATCAGCCAACCCCTACACGAGTTACATGTAAAAAAGTAAATCTTTCCATTAACAAAGAATCCAATCTTCCCCCAACCATTTTCAAAATCCTATTGGAGCTTGCCCGCACCCTGCTCACCAGGGATGTAGATTTCTTTCTCATGACTGCAAAGAAGTCATCAATTCTAGCGTCGGCAAACATCCCTGAGGCACTGCAGTAGCGGGGAAGCCTCACTAGGGCCCTAAAGACATTGTTATAGAGGACCCGGAGAGCCCTGTATGTCCTTTGTGTGTAATTGACCCATAGGCTGCTAGTGTAGAAATTTTGACAAAAAGCTTTAAACAAGGTAAGCTTTACTTCAACTGAACACCTGGCAAACCTATGTGCCAACATGTTCCCACGAGCTGACAGAGCCCTCCTCTCCCGCTCAATGTCCTGATCATCTTTAAGTGTATCAGTGACTATGTGTCCTAAGTACTTAAACTGATAAACACGTTCAAGAGGTGCACTATTGAGAAAAATTGATGGCACTATACTTGGTCCTTTCAAATTGCCTCTAAATACCATGTATTCACTTTTCTTTTCATTATACCTCAGACCGTGTTCCTCGGCATAAGTAGTACAAAATTTAAGCAATTTTCTAAGACCACTAATTGATGGACTCAACAGCACCATGTCGTCAGCGTAACTGATGTTATTTACACAAACATTATCTATATGGCATCCGACATGCATGCTGTTGAGTCCCTCAATCAGTTTATTGACATACACGTTAAAAAGTCTTGGTGAGGACAGGCCTCCCTGTCTGACACCACACTTCAAAATATACTCATCAGAATATTTATTACCCCATTTAACTACATTTATTTGGTTGTCATACCAGTAAGAAAAAATCCTTACCACCTCCGCCGGTACGCCTGCCTCTCTTAACTTGTCCCATAAGAGATCATAACGCACCAGATCAAAAGCTTTGGACAAGTCTAAGAAGCAGGCGTAAACAGGCGTTTTCCTTTTCACATAATAAGTTACAGTGTGTTTTAATGCTAAAATTGCAGTCTCTGTAGAAAGGCCCTCCCGAAAACCAAACTGATTATCCTGCAGTTCTAAATGTTCACTTATGCAATTGTCAAGTATGCAATCGAAAACCTTAGCCATAACTGTAGCAAGAGAAATGGGTCTATAATTAGTCTTATCTGCTAGATCCCCAGTACGGTTCTTCGAACTTAAATAACTAATAAGAATAAGTGACAATTAGTAAAAATGACACAATTTTTTTTTTTAAATATTATTTAAGCAGGCAAACGAGCCGACGAGCCACAGTGGTGGTAAGTGGTCATCGTCGCCCATGGACATTTGCAACACTAGGGGGGTTGCCAATGCGTTGCCAGTCTTTGAGAGCCCTATATACTCGCCCTTTGAAGAACCCCATGTCAAAGCACAAAGGAAACACCTCCATTTTTACGCAACAATGCAACAGACACCAATTTTGTAGCACGGCAGAAATGGGCATCCAATCAATCAATCAATCAGCCTATTGCAGTCCACTGCTGGATGTAGGCCTCCCCAAGGGCACGCCAAAGCGCACGATCATCCGCACGTCCCCGAGCATCCAAGAAATGGATATTATATCTTCTAAGCATCCAGGGGGATATTATAAAATGACCAAATAATAGTGACAACTTTAAAAATACTCTATTGCCCAAAAAGAACTAAAGAAAGAAAAAATAAAGAACTATTCGCTCTTTCTACCAGAGTGGTAGTATAGCGGGAGCGGACTTGCGGGGGAGCGGAAGGCTCGTACCCTTTAGAAATCTATGTCGAATCCTGCGCAATAGTAAAACTTACTTTCCATCTTCCCATAGCATAAGTGATTAAGATTTTGTTTTTGTGCCAGATAGGCACGTAAGAAACGTAAAAATCGGTGTAAAATTTCAAAATTGCCTTCAAAATTATTATTCAGCCAGGATCATTTTGACAATAAAAAATATTTAAATCGATTCATACAAAGAGAAAAGTAGTTAATAATTTTTTATTTCAACAAATTCAGACAGAACGGAAAAATGCTCCCAAAATTTACGAGCTCCATTGAAAATAGGCCCATATTAGTAGAAAATTGTATTACTATGACGCAGACGGAATCGCCTGGCGCATGCTCATACATGCTTTAGACTATGGTGTCTATTTTCAAAGAAGTCATTTTCGCGAGCATTTTTCCGTTCTGCCTGAACCGACCCTAATGCAGAACTTTCTGGTGTTCAACCCATAAATCTGAACTATTTTTTTTTTGTTTTAAAACTTTCAAAAAACTCAAAATTTCATTTTGTCCTTTCATACGAACTGATCAGGCTGATTTTGATCAGCTCAGATTAGATCAGATCAAATCAACGTCGAAATTTTGAAACCTTTAGAAACATTTTATGTGACACAAGTAGTTCAGTTTCACGATCTAAATAATAGCCCGAGAGGTTCTACGTTATTTAGTTGATATATATTGTCTATAGGGTTTCTCATCGAGAAGTCTCGAAGCGGAAATTCCCGGGAAATTGTGCCTTAGTCGAGACGGGAAAAAAAGGGTTAAGTACCCGGGAAGTTGAGAAATTTAAAAAAACTAAAAAAACAAGCAATTTGACGTTAATTCCTGTGTTACTTATTACAAAAATTATATCCTCTATTTCCTTTTCCCTTCGAGTAATTATATCAAAGATAGATAGATAACAAGTTTATTGCATCACAAATACACACAAGTCATCATATATTACGTCAGTAACAGCTAATTATATAAATAAAAATTAATGTATGTGATTGATATTTTGTTGATTTTAAAAATTTTACTTTATTCTAGTTTTAAAACTGTGATTATAAATCAAAGTGATCATATTTATCAGTAACAGCTAATTATATAAAAAGAATGTCTGTGATTGATATTATTTGAATTTTAAAGACTTTACTTATATTTTATTCTAGTTTTAAAATTCTGTGATTATAAAGAAAATTAAGAAGGCATATTTTTTAGTTAATTGACCACCGATTTCAAATGAACAAATTGTCGATTACGAAAATGTGCATTTTATTTAAAAACCTTTTTCATACTTTTTTATCAAGGTTAATTAAATTTCCGACTTCTCGGGAATTCCCGGGAGCAAAAAAAAGTCGGGATATGAGAAACCCTAATTGTCTAAGTACGTCAACATTTCTAAGGATTCCGCAGAACTTGCGTGCGGACTGCAGGTATGTGACTTGCGCGAAGAATTGTAAGAATGTATCACTGTGATAAATCCCACGTGTCGTTTTAACAACGAGCGTAATGGAGAGGTTACTGTTCCGTTTTCCTTAGGAATGAGGGCATTTAGGGCCCGTTTATACTGACAGTTTGCCTACCTTCGCAGGGTACGATTAGGTATGTGCAAAACTTTGAGTATTTATTTGAGTCAGAAGAAAGTACGCTACGTGTGCTACGCTCAGTGAGCCTCAATGCGAAAATGGGAACATAATTGACCGAGCGAGCGAAGAGAGCGAAGCGTCTCTGTTTCACCTTGGCCAAATTTGCTTTTGTATGTCCATCTGTTTGTTAGTACAAACTAACAAACAGATCGGTTGAGAAATGCGACCTGTATAGTGAAACAATTCACTATACAGGTCGCATTTCTCAACCGATTCTCGTGAAATTTTGTAAGCGGGTTCGATACATTAATCGTTTTTTTTTGTCGAGTCAGTTTTTGGAAAATTTAAAACATAACGCAGTTATGGGGGTTGCCAGCTTACAAGGTCTACCGCTGAGGCTGTTTTTCTCTACAGGTCACATTTCTTAACCAATTAAATAAAATAAAATGAAGATTAAAAAAAATCAAGGGGTCGGGGATGTTTGTGGAGAAAAACTAAAAATAAATATGAAAAGATATACAGACTCGCAAGGTCTACAACTCACAGAGCCACTCGTCAATGGGAACATAATAATAACGTTAACAAGAAATTATTCTTATAAAATATAGTTTTCCTGCAGTAAAAAGAAGTTTCATGTTATTCAGTCGACGGCGACTCCTACATATAATCCGGGTAGTGGTCTAGTGGCTAGGGCCGCTGCCTCCCGTTCGGGAGACGCGGGTTCGATTCCCACCACGTACCAACGTGTTTTCAAATTTCGAATTCATATGTAAGTTTATTCGACGCTCTTACGGTGGTGAAGGAAAACCATCGTGATGAAACCAGCACACCCCTGCGGAGAAATTCAATGGTTGTGTGTGAAGTTGACCAATCCGCACTGGGCCAGCGTGGTCGACTAAGGGCTAATCGTCCTAATTCCGGAAAAGCTCGAGCCCCTCGGTGGGGACGTACATGAGCACTTGATGAGTTGGTGTGATTGGCTCTGATGTGGCTTGCAAAGCCAGATTCAAGAGAATGTGCAACTGAACATCTGATCTCTATAATAATTAAAATTGGCCATTTATCGTCTAGTAGCAGATCCATACTACTTTTTGAGAGTAACCCAAACTCTTTTAGAAATTTACAATGTGATCATCTTTATTTTATGTTTTTTAACTGTGGAATTAAACAAAGAGTCGCCTACTCAACATCTATGTTATTCCTATATAATGATTCGTCCCTATCTTTCGCCCGAACACAGGAGTACCAGTTGCCAGCCAGCAAGCAGCCTGCTCCTGATTAACCATGTCGCTTCACCGAAAGAATGAAGTCACCAGGAAATCCCAGCGACTTTATTAAGCAATACTAACTTCGAATTCTGAAAAGAACTTCGAAGTTTCTCACTTTTGCAATAAGAGCCCAGATTCCTGAAAAGGATCACAGGGATTATTGCATGATATAAGTAATTTAAAAGGTATAAAGGGTGGCTCCAGGACTGCCATAGCGAGTCCTTAGAGCCGGCGACGGGTGTGTCGTCTGTAGTTCTGAATAGAACTTCTAGTTCTCAGAAGAACTATCGTTGAGTAGCTCCTCCTCAACAGAATGGTCAATAACTAAGTTTCTCTAATGATACTACCCGGAGACGACCATCCTAGCCCTACACACCAGGACACCCTTTTCCTTAAGCTATGCCAACTGTATTGATAAATACGGTTACATAACCCCTCTGTGTTTTCCAATATACAGTCCGACAAGGGATATAGTAATATCCAGCACTGACGAGGGCACTAGTTCTAGCTCCCCCAGCTGGATGATTTTAGGATAGTCCACGCGTGAACAAGAACCCATGATGGTGAACCATCTTCCAACGAGCTAGCTCGAAGGGATGACCTCACAGCTGCTACTGACTGTGGGTCCCATATCTGGATTGCTCCTGCAAACTGAATCTTCGTCTATCTGAACGGTACTGCCAGGACAGGTCTGCTCCAACTTCATATCTCCATATCTCCGCTGCGCGTCTCCGTGTCTGAGACCGCATATGAATCTAAAGACTCATTTCAGCTATTGCTCTGACTATAGCTTTACAGCCATCATCAACGCCCGTTACAGTCCACTGCTGGACTATGAGCCTCCTCCCCTTGCAGCCATATGTGTCGATATTACATCGCACAGTTGTTTCGGTGGTAAATCATACATGATGATATTAGCCAGAGCAGTCCACGTCCAGTTTCTCGTTCTCAATTAATAAACTCGTTCCAGTACGCCTCTTCACAGACTTATGTCTTGAAGGCAGCCACTATGTCCTCCGCTACCTCCACTATTGGGGGTAATACTTGAAAGACTTTGGTCGACACTAATCAGTCTGAGGTCCATCGCGCACGGATGTGGACAAGTCCCCATCCGCGACTATGTATTCAAGTTGCTGTATGCGTCTCGGCCAATCAGCGGTTCAGAGCTAGACATGCATTTATAGCAGCTTGATGGTTACTCCACATCTTCATAGGTCAGATAAAAATCTCTCCACAGACTTGCGCTTTGAAGGTAGCCACTAAGATATTGTTAACTCCACTATCAGGGGTAATACTTAGTGTACTTATCACGGCTAGGATGCGACCAAGGAACTTATAGGTGAAGCTGGAAGCCACACTTCGTTTATATGTTTGAGGGTAAGATTCGTGACCCCGAGTAACCTTTGAAAAGTCTTCGTTTCCTATCTGTCTCTTTCTAACTCTCCCCACATGTATGTCAGTGTAAAAAATTAAATCCCCTCTTAGGCTACAGTAATTAATTAGACAAACGACACAAACATACAACAAATTAAAAATAATTTATCCGAGATCTAATTTTAAAAGCTTTTTGATGTTTTGTTAAGAAAGGTCATACTCATGGACTATTAAAATTAGTTTTCCTTGAAACAAATTGTTAATCAACCCATAACTCATGCAATATCTAAAATCGCAAATGGCAACACTAATCGAATGTGTCAAATGTCAAATCATTGACGTTCAAAATGTTCAAATATGGTAGATGTTTTGGTTTCGCTTCGCAACTTTACCACTAAAAATATCAGGCTATTAACAATAAAGATAGCAAAATGGTTATAAAATGTATTGTGCGCGGTTGCAGAAGTGAGTGGTATCCGGCATGTGATGTGATTTTTCACAAGTAAGTACGATATCTCAGTGTGAAATGTTGACAACATTTTATTGTAACAATGTTCAGTTTTCTTAGATTATTTCTTTAAAATTCTCGATTCTTAACAGTTGTATGGTTGTATGTTAAACATTTGTCTCCTCATTTACTTACTAATGGGAATAATGCGCTATAACACTCATTTTGACTCATTTTGTGCAAGTGAAACGATATCAAATAGGGTGACCATATTTCAAATAAATGTTCTACCTATAATGTTCCGATTTCGTTGCTTAGTTCACGAGTCACACACGACTTCTATCAATTTTCATTGAAATGCTGTGGGTTTGACTGTTTACTAAATTATTGATATTATTTTTAGGTTTCCCTCTGACACAACTGAAAGAAACAAATGGTTATCAATTGTACGACTAAGGCGACCTTTTTTTCAAAATGCAAGGATATGTAGTCTTCACTTCAAAGATAATGATTATGACAGTTCTGGAAAAAGACTTTTATATGGTGTAACCCCTTTTTATGAAGAATGTAATGTGCGGTTAATGTTGGATCAGGTAAGTTAACTGCTCATGAATTGTTACTGTGAATAGAAAGCATCCTTCTGTTAACAAGCATTTTGTAACAGAAAATCAAGTGTTTAAAAAGCAGCAATCAAATTTATTTATTTTTATTTCTTAGGGCCGAGTTCATGAACAGACTAATCAGATGTTTAAACACAATGTGACGTTTAAATGTGTAATCAATATTTTGGTGTTCACCACGCACTTAACAATCAATGTTTTACATTCATTGATCAATCATTAGTTCTCTAATGACATGTTTAACTAGGTATCCAACATCGTTTAAACTTACATTAAGTTTTGATGATAGGATTAAGTAAATTATGTTACGTTGTAGTTGGTGAACTCGGCCCTTAGCCCCTTTTTCTGTAGATAATAATTACAATTTATTAACTTGATTTACAGAAGCAAACAGTAACTAAGGCAATACAACCTACCAGCCTAAATTATGAGATGGAAATGAGAAATATGCCTTCTACATCACATCATGTAGGTAACCATTATTTTTGTATTAATGTAAGTAAGATACAGATGCTGCCCGATTCATTAGTATTTCAATGAAACATAATAAGGCAGTGCAATTTTATTTCATCATTATATTTATCATCATCTATCGTAATATAAAAATTAAATTGAGCTTCTGATTTGCTATCGATATATAATGTAACATTACTAACTTACAGGAGCCGATGCCTCTACGTGACACAACAATTGAAATTGAAAATATACGTCCTTCTAAAAAACCTCGCTTACTTGAAATATTAGACACACCTCGGCAAGATGAAAAAAAAAGTAAACAGGTAAGTAAGTACAAAAAAATATCTTCTAGAATAATTACCTACCTATAGTTGGGTTACTGTAGGATGAGCTCTGACAGATTGAATTTTTAAAGACTTTTTAATATGATTTCGTTCATTTATTTATTTATTAAGTAAAATTACAACTGTTTAATGATTAAATAAGAGGTGAAGTTAGTTTTTTTTTATTATGATAACCGTGGTCTCATGCCATCTTGCTCAAGGTTATGCAGACCCTATTAATATTTTAATATTTATAGAATATTCTTTATCCAATCAAAGCTTAAAAAATTTGGGCTAGTTAGAACATTTCTAGTTTATTAGGGTTTGGTAGTTTAATTCAATTAATGCTAATTTTATAATTTTTGTTTGTAGGTCAAAAACCAAAGCACCTCGCCCATCCAGTTTAGTGTGGATAAAAGTATACAGGCAAAAATTAAAACGTCAAGGGAAAAAAGTCTTGAAAAAAGGAATAAAATTTGGGCTGAAAAAGTTCGGAGGCTGAACAAATCAGTCAAAACATTGAAATCACTAATGAATATAGTGAAATCTTATGCTAGTAACAGTGAAATTGATAATATTATTCATGGGAATTTTGCAAATATTTGCAAAGAATTTAAAAAACCTCCAAAGCTCCACATGGTGTGAGGTATAGTGACGAGGTAAAATCGTTTGCTCTGACTCTACATTTCTATTCTGCAAAAGCATACGACTTTCTAAGAAAATATGTTGCTTTGCCTCATGTAGAAACCTTAAGGCGTTCTCTATCAACATTAAATTGTAATGTGGGGTTTCTGACGGAGGTATTAGAATATTTAAAAGTCCAATTAGAAACGCAAGAAAAACCTTTTCTAAAAAACGTAGCGCTAATATTTGATGGGATGGCATTAAGACAAGATCTGGCCTATGATCAAAAATTAGATAAAGTTTTTGGGTATGTCGACTTAGGTGAAATTTCTGTCTCTAACCCAGAAGAACTCGCCACCGAAGCTCTTGTCTTCCAAATTGTATCATACACCACATACTTTAAATGCCCGATCGCATATTTTTTTATAAAAAATTCTTTGTCCGGTGATCTATTGGCAGAATTGCTCAAAACAGCAGTCATTATGCTAGATGATATTGGCATAACTGTGCGGTCAATGACATGTGATGGCGCTCCATCGAATGTTAAAGCTTACGAAAGCTTGGGTTGTTCCCTCGATCAAAATAATTTTAAACCACACTTTCCACATCCAAATGGTCAAGATAATATTTACTGTTTCTTGGATGCCGCACACATGTTGAAACTAGCCCGTAATGTTTTCGCGGAATTTAATATCCAATCGGCTACCGGAACGACGTCTTTCCAATACTTACGTGAACTTCATGTAGTTCAAAAAGAAGAAGGCCTTAAATTTGGTAATAAGTTAAGTACAACACATGTTGATTATCAAAACAAAAAAATGAATGTGAAACTCGCTGCGCAAGTTTTAAGTTCATCCGTAGCTGATGCTATTGATTTTTTAAGACAGAGCGGAAATTTATTTTTTTTGGGTAGCGAACCAACAGTCGAATTTATAAAAATGATAGATCGACTTTTTGATCTTATGAATTCAAAGTCTCCCTTCGGACATGGTTTTAAAAGTCCGTTGTCTGAAAAAAATAAAGCTTTCTGGGAACCCATTTTTAAAGAAAGCAAAAACTATTTATTATCATTAACTATCGACGGAAAAAATATTTTATCACATGGCCGCAAGACTTTTGCACTGGGATTTTTAATGGGCATAGAAAATTTCCCACTGCTTTTGAATACTTTAATTAAAGATCCCATTAATCCAATAAAGTATCTTTTAACTTTCAAATGTAGTCAGGACAATTTAGAGATTTTTTTTTCCTGCATTCGAGCACGTGGACGAACTCACGATAACCCCAGCCCTTTAGAGTTTAGATACAGAATGCGAAAATTATTGTTCAAAAATTCCATTCAACCATCAATAAACGCTAATAGCGTTGATCATACTTTTGAAGCATCACACGTTTTTGATTATGGTGAAAAAAACGTATCTCTTATCGACTCCACAGCTGACGATGACAGCGATGATTACACTCAAGAAATGGAAAACCAACTATTTGCTTTAGAATTAGAGTTTACAACAACAGTCACAGAATATCAAAAAAATATTCTTTATTATATTACAGGATACATAGTGAAACAAATCATAAAGCGTCAAAACTGTGACGACTGTAAAAATATGTTGATCGCACCTGAACACTCACAATCTGATCACTTATATAACCTGAATGTTAATAGGTACCAGTCTTTTACGGTATTTGTAAATAGAGGGAAGTTATGTTTTCCCTCTGCTGAAGCGTTTTCTATAATAGTATATGCTGATAAAGTATTTAAAAATATGTTAAATATGGATAAATTGACTTCCTTCAATATTAAGAACAAAATGACAATTTTGGTTAATCAACACTTCACACCCAAATTGCGACAAATGTGTTGTCACCCCACAGATGACAGCGTGAATTGTACTGATTTGCATGAATCAAAAATTGTAAAAATAATTTCTAACTCGTTCTTGTCCATCCGGCTTAGAAGCTATTTAAAAAATGTAATGGATCAAAAGTTAAGTGCCATTCGCTCAAAGCGTCAGAAACTGCACAAAACTATAATATTTAATCATGTTTAAACTCTACTAATTATTATTAAATAATAAAAACGATTGAAATGTTTTTTTATTATTATTATTAAATTCCGACCACACTTTAAATAGAGAGTACTAAAATATAGACATACCTACATAAAAACCACTGAATACAATTTACTAACACGATGACTGCTACCCTTTATACTCGTAAGTCATAATGGCGCTCGAATAAGCGCGACAGTTGCGTCGTGCGCACAACCGTGTGGCCAATGTTTTTGGGCGAGACTGTTGTGCTACCCAACGCTTCTCTCGCGTCCATATAATACAACGACGGCTGTGCGAGCCAACGCATCTCTTGCGTCCATATACATACAACGGCGGCTTTATCTACCCGTAGGATATGGGAAAGATAGCAAATAAATGAGGTTAAGGTCTATACCTTAACCTCATTTATTTGCTATCTTTAGTTTAGTTTCATTTATTAACTCAATTTAGAAGTATAGAAATAAGTAAACCAATAATAAAAGGGCACATTGCCGGCCGCTGTTGTATGGGGCAATGTTTCGTCCAAAAATGAGTCACTTCGCGTAGGTACTGTTTTTTGGCAGTAATGAACACATTAGGAGAAAATACATTTTACTATTCGGTCGGAGGGAAGTAGTTTTTTTCTAACAAATGCCAAAAAACCCAAAAAACACAGCTTTCACTTCCTGGCAAAAACCCATGTTTTGTCCTAAATGGAAAGTCCTGTCTAAAAGGAAATTGTGGACACCCTATTTAGAAAGAGACGTATGGATAATAAACAATTTCAAGGTCGTTTTTTTTCCCCTCAGTTTTTAATTCAGAGTTTGGCTTCCAGCTTCACCTATAAGTTCCTTGGATGCGACCCATACACCAGCGGTTCAGAGTGTGGCGTTACAGTCTCGTCTGTGCGCCCCATTATGTTTATTGGCAACACAGATTAGACTGTGCGCCCCTAATGCGTTCGTTCAGGATTCTGTCATTCACTCTGCCTGACGGACTGACATAATTACATTCGCTCTCGCCTCTCATGAGAAAACGCAGGTGCAACCTAACATTATTGTAATCCACCAAAATCTAGCAATCTGTTTATATCACGTTACGATAAGTGGATATACCAATTATAATATTACTATCATCATCCGGCATTATCATTTGGAACAACATCATAGCAGCGATAGTTAAACCTCATCTTCATGCGTCAGATAAGGGCTCTCTATTAGATGGTCAAATTTAGTGCATTATGTGATTAGTTTGATCCAGCGGCCGTGCCCGCTTTCATTTCAGGAGCGTCAACCCTATGATTCCCTTGATTTTCATTTTTGACCATCTCTGATGCTAAGGATCATCCATAGAGGAATAATTAACCGTCCCCATATCAAACAGACAGCACGCCAGTCTTCAGGGATCGAAATCCCGTCGAAAGGCAGTGAGAGGCTGTGCAGCGCCTGCGACTTTAGGTTCGGCAATTATTTCACTTGGTTTCCCAAGTATAGACTCCTACTTGTCTATTTTTGCACTTTGACAATAATATAAATTTTTCGCCAGCCATCTATTCCTAGACGGCCGACTGCCTCTCACCATAATATATATTTTTGAGACGCATCGACGTTAGGTCAACAAGACTTTTTCCTAAACTTTGTTAGATATTTCTGAAACTCACAATGCAAACGTGAGATACGTTTGCATTGTGAGTTTCAGAAAGTCTTTGCACCCCAACTATGCATTTAGTTTTGCATTATCTCTTTTAGTTTTTGAGTTATTAATTTTAGATATATAAAAAAAACATTACAAGAACATACTAAAAAAAAATTCTCTTAATTCGTAAATCTTTTATTATAACTTTCTCTATGTTATATAACAGACACACGTTGTTCTACGTAGTTTTATTAGGGTCGTGGAGTTACAAATGTTCGGCTACATGGTGTGCAGTATAATAAAATTCTTACAAATCAATCAATTTTCAGTAATTATACTAGTTACTAGATATTAGTTTCACAACTATTTCAATGTTAGTTAATATTGGTCCTTACATATGAAATTGGCGTTTTGTATGGGAGGAACAAAAAGTCGAAAAATTTTTATATAGTATATTTATTTAATCAAAGTATGAGCCATTGTAATCTATGCACTTTTGCCATCTCATAGGTAGTTCATTGATCCCTTTACTAAAAAAACCATTCGGACGGGAATCAATAAAATCTTTGAAGGCGATTTGGACTGCCCCATCTGAGTTGAATTTTTTCCCTTGCAAGAAGTTATCCAAATTTCGAAAAAAATGGTAATCTGTTGGAGCAAGGTCCGGGGAGTACGGTGGATGCCTTAGACATTCCAATTGAAGCTCTTCTAATTTGCTAGCCGTCTGTTGTGCAGTGTGTGGTCTAGCGTTGTCGTGAAGCAGCAGTGGCGTAGAGCGATTGACCAGCCTCGGTTGTTTACCAGCTAGCTTTTCCATCATGGTTTGCAATTGCTGACAATAGTCATCTGCCGTAATCGTCTGGCCAGATTTGAGAAAACTGTAATGAACGACACCGGCGCTAGTCCACCAAACGCTTACAAGTAACTTTTTATTGGTCAATTTTCGCTTGGAGCAGGCTTTGGCTGGCTTGCCAGGGTCCAGCCATTGCGATGAGCGCTTCCGATTATCGTAGAGAATCCACTTTTCATCACAGGTAATGATTCGATTTAAAATCCCTTCGTTATTGTGCCGGTCAAGTAATGTAACGCAGCAGTTGACGCGCGTTTGCCGGTTTGCTTCACTCAATTCGTGAGGAACCCACCTTTCAAGTTTTTTAATCTTCCCAATTTGCTTCAAGTGGATTAAAACAGTTTTATCACTAACACCGAAGCCTGCAGCTAACTCGGACGTGGTTTCCGATGGATCCGCTTCCACAATAGCCTTCAATGCTTCATTATCAACTTGGGTCTCCGGCCGTCCACGGGGCTTGTTTTGCAGGTCGAAATTTTCAGAACGAAAACGTTGGAACCAAAAACGCACTGTGTTTTCTTTTGCGACACAACCGCCATACACATCATTAACCCTTCGAGCCGTTTCCGCAGCACTGGTGCCACGGTGGAACTCGTACTCGTAAATAACGCGATATTTCAAATTTTCCATTTTGTAAATCGAGCGATGCAAACAGAAAAAAGATAAGTAAAAAAACAAATGAATGACGGTTTACGAAACACAACTACATGTGGAAATAGCTGTATAAATTTGAATTTCGAATTCCTAACCAAATAGGAGAAATTTGTGATCAAAGTGGCCAGTACGACAAAACGCCAATTTCATATGTAAGGACCTAATATTATCACGCCTCATGAGTCACACAGTCATAGTAAATATGTAGAGCAAAGACTTTGTATCGACTGTGACGCTTATGTATGTGTCGATAATTATACAAGAGCAGGTTCAGACAGGGTCGTACTTAAATTTTATACAGGCGCATTTAAAATCACCATGATTTATCTGCAGAGTGATATCCACTGATGGACAGGGGGCTCCCAAGAATCTTAATAATGGCTTCCCGCAGCCTGCACTACAGACTGTGTAAGACCAAACATCTTTTTATCTATCATCTGTCTGCTTAATTTTGTAGTTAACGTTGCCCTTATAGTTTATTTTTATTATTTAATGTGCGTAACTATTTTAAACTGGCTTTTATGTTTTGTGAGAGCATTTTCAGGTGGGTAGTCAAACCCAAGTAACTTTGTCGGTGTTGTCAAGTCGTGAACTATAAAGGTCGGAACCATCAGCTTAACGTTGCGCGTTTTCTTAAGCTTAAGTTTCAAACCTCAAACTTAGAAGCCTAAACGGTAGACCGATTACAATCCGTTTTCTTTTTTGTTTGGGTAAAGTTTAAATTCTTTGCTTTGAAAATCAGTTCAGCAATTTTAGAGTATGTAGGTAGATTTTTCATTTATTTTTAGTTGTTATTTGTAGATGTTAGTGTACTAACATTATCATAATTTGCGGGTAAGTTCAAATTAAATCAACGGCCTGTTACAGTCCACTGCTGGACTATGAGCCTCCTTCACTTAAGTGGAGGGTTTTGCCATAATCTCCACGCTTGGCAGGCGGGTTGGAGAGCGCTGCTGCCCGTTCCCTGTTCAATGTGTAGTCCCTAAGTCGCCTCTTACGACACTCACGGGAAGAGTAGGGGTTGGTGACAAATGCCGTCACCACACGGCAGAGTAGAACAGACATATCCTAAGGACGTATCCTAAGGACAGACATATCTGAGGAGCTGTCCACTCGCCACACCAGTCTACTCGTGACCATGGAGCGTGTAACCGTTCCGAAATATCGAGGTAACAATATTAAATATAACCGTACCCGCAAATTATGATAATGTTAGTGTAGTGAACAACCACGAAAATCTTAAAACATATATGAATGAATGAATGAAATATACTTGTAAATATATATGTATATATATTTGTAAATGGCTTACTATGTACATCCCGGTGTTACACAATTTAATAAGTAAATACCAAGCAGCTCTAGTTACGATCGTGCGAGCCCACTCAAGCGTTACTTTGAGCAACTGAGCTCCTCGTTGAACTAGATGCTTTTACAAGCGTGAATTTGTCTAAATGATGATTTGATTCCAACTGTTTTTCTCTTGATCCAATAACAGAAATAAAAAGGTTCAGTACCCAATTAAAAGCTTTTAAATTTAAAAACATGAACTTTTACATTTGCTAACCGTAGATCAGCTGCACTAAGAAGAGATTTTTGAAACTCAGAAAATCAGAAAATTAAATATCGTATTATATATCAAAATCAGACGGGATACGTACGTCTATACCTCGTGAGCGCGGTAAGCATGGGCTTGACAAACTATAAATTTGTGCAAAATTGTTTGTGAAAGTTCTACTGTTCACTTAACCGCTAGAAAGATTACCTAATTCGTTTTATACAGAGCCAGTTTGATACCCAACTTCCAACCAACTTTAAAAGCTGGGGCAGTTCACAATTTTTTGAAAACACCAATTGAAAGTAAAAGAAGGATCCGGTCACCTACGGTCGCTTCCTTAGACGGCCACCACTCAAATTTCTTGTTCGACCACTTCCCAGTTCGACCATTTCCTTGAACGGCCACCGCCCAATTTTCTTGTTCGGCCACTTCCCAGTTAGGCAAAGCACGCCAGCAAGCACGCACTTGTCCAATTAACGCAAGAAAACCCCGTTTTTTTATTGTCTTGTTAAAAATTATAAACAATGCAGGCATACTACAGCTTACCACACTGATATTAACGGGAAAAGTTTTATTCCCGTGGGAAAATCTAACACAATTCGAGGCGTTACCGCGGGTAATGATAAATGAATGTTTGCAGCCTATAGTAATATAAATACTAAAGCGCATACCTTACAAAAAATCAATTTATAAGTGTAACAACAAAAACCCACAGCGTCGTTATTTATTCTACGCACTATAGGAAAACAAAACTTTGGTTGGAACTAGTTGAGAGGAAAACTTTGCCCATAGAATGGATCACGGGTGAATGGCTCTAACGAGTGCTCAAAACGATTTTTCTTTATTAACGGCTACTAGAACATACTAGATCTTTTGATAGTTCTAGTTATAAGATTCCCACTATCACAGTTCCGTTGATTACGACCTGGTGACACTTTTCTTTATTAACGGCTACTAGAACATACTAGATCTTTTGATAGTTCTAGTTATAAGATTCCCACTATCACAGTTCCGTTGATTACGACCTAGTGACACTTTTCTTTATTAACGGCTACTAGAACATACTAGATCTTTTGATAGTTCTAGTTATAAGATTCTTACTATCACAGTTCCGTTGATTACGACCTGGTGACACTTTTCTTTATTAACGGCTACTAGAACATACTAGATCTTTTGATAGTTCTAGTTATAAGATTCCCACTATCACAGTTCCGTTGATTACGACCTGGTGACACTTTTCTTTATTAACGGCTACTAAAAAATACTAGATCTTTTGATAGTTCTAGTTATAAGATTCCCATTATCACAGTTCCGTTGATTACGACCTGGTGACACTTTTCTTTATTAACGGCTACTAGAACATACTAGGATCTTTTGATAGTTCTAGTTATAAGATTCCCACTATCACAGTTCCGTTGATTACGACCTGGTGACACTTTTCTTTATTAACGGCTACTAGAACATACTAGATCTTTTGATAGCTCTAGTCATCAGATTTCCACTATCACAGTTCCGTTGATTACGACCTGGTGACACTTTTCTTTATTAACGGCTACTAGAACATACTAGATCTTTTGATAGCTCTAGTCATCAGATTTCCACTATCACAGTTCCGTTGATTACGACCTGGTGACACTTTTCTTTATTAACGGCTACTAGAACATACTAGATCTTTTGATAGCTCTAGTCATCAGATTTCCACTATCACAGTTCCGTTGATTACGACCTGGTGACACTTTTTTCCTCCAATAGTGTTGTCGTCAAAAACAACATCCTATAAAGTATGATACACACTTTTACTTAATTAGGTACATTTTATTTTTGGGTAACTACATCTCTGACGACGAAGATTCGGTTGTTTCTGTTTAATGCCCTTCGGGGTTTGACATCTACTTTTGAGAAACGGCCACTTGCTACTACTACCACTTCCCAAAATGAACTCTTTGTCCCTAATAATAATAATTATAAAATAATTATCAAGTAAAAAATATTTTTTAACAACACGCATTAACGCACTAAAAAGTATAAAATATTTTTTATTGATATTTTTATTGGTGTAGTACTCTTGTAGTACTTAAAACGAAAAACGTGGGGTGCATGGAATAGATATTCTAAGAAGTAGAGAACGAGGTGATGGCTGAAAAACAGCATAGCTGACGCTGTAACCTTTTCCTTGTCGTACTTATTTTCATGTCTGTCTGTACTACTTATTGATACATAACATATGATTAATGTAATGACAATGAATAAGTCTTTTAATTCATATTAGTGCCAGGGGTTGTTATGTGTTACGTCTTGAAAACTTACAAATAGTTATTATAAGTATGTTTTTTGCAGTGCAATTAAATTGTTATTTATTATTGGAAAGACTTGTTTGCGTTTGAGCATTTTATATGCACACAGTTTCAACATACTAGCTGATGGAAATTGATTGTAGGGTGATAGATGGACCACCCTCGCCTAGAAGATGTCTATGAATTTTTTATAAAGGGGCTAAATTCTAATCTATAGTTTTTTGAGAAACACGGTTATGCTTCAAAATCTACTCTATGCACCCCACGTTTTTAGGGTTCCGTAGCAAAATGGCAAAAAACGGACCCTTATAGATTCGTCATGTCTGTCTGTCTGTCCGTCCGTATGTCACAGCCACTTTTTGTTAGCCACTGAATAGTTTGCGCGAGAGACACTTCCAAAGTGGTAAAATTTGTCCCCCCCCCCCTGTAACTTCTAAAATAAGAGAATGATAAAACTAAAAAAAATATATGATGTACATTACCATGAAAACTTCCAACAAAAATTGGTTTGAACGAGATCCAGTAAGTAGTTTTTTTTTAATACGTCATAAATCGTAAATCGTAAACCGCGGCTACTATCTAGTCGTTACACGAGCCAAGTCAGTGGCCTTTGGCGGTTCTATAACACTGACACTAGGGTTTGTGAGGTCGCTTGTCGACTTTACAACCCACACGATGAAGAAGAAGAACCGCGATTTACCTTTCATTAAATCAACCAATTCAAATGTAAAAAATTAAAAGTAAAAAACATTTTTAAAAACAATCTTTTATTTTAATGCGCTAAAAAGAATAAAATAAACTTCACTTTAAAAACTTTTAATATCAACCAAAAACGTCATTACACAATTTATTATGTAATAAAAGCTTGTCGCGAGATTAACCCTAAGTAGATAATCAAGTAAATTAAAATAATGACTTGAACTGATTCAATTTAATTTTTAGAATTTTCATACTAAGCAAATATGAGTATAAGAATCTCGCGACAAGCTTTTATTACATAATAAATTGTGTAATGACGTTTTTGGTTGATAGTAAAAGTTTTTAAGGTAAAGCTTGCTGCTACGGAACCCTTCATGGGCGAGTCCGACCGCACTTGGCCGCTTTTGAGTGCGTTAAAACGTGTTGTTAAAAAATATTTTTTACTTGATAATTATTTTGTGCTTTTTAGTACAGCGTATTTAAATTTTGCAAGAACACCACGTACCTTGAACATCACGTAGGACTAAATTGCTAAGACTAAAAATCCCAAGCAAGACGAGATTATGTTGTTACGTTAAGATTACCTTTCGGCTCCATCATGAGACCCTGAACATTACGTATGACTAAAAATCCTGTCAAGACAAATCCAACGAGCCCAAACACGACAAGGTTATGTTGCGACGTTGAGAGAGTTCTGAAGTTGGCCATCCTTCTGGTTCCATTATGAGATCCTGGACATCACATATGACTAAAGATTTAGTCAAGACAAATCCAACGAGCCCAAATACGACTCGGTTATGTTGAGTATTTGAGAAAATACAGCGGCCACCTTCCGGCTACATCATGAGATGCTGGACATCACGTATGACTAAAAATATTGTCAAGACAAATCTAACGAGCCTAAACACGACGAGATTATGTTGTGTATTTGAGGAATTCCTGTGGCCACCTTCCGGCTCCATCATGAGACCCTGGACAATACCTATGACTAAAGATCTTGTCAAGACAAATTCAACGAGTCCAAACACGACGAGGTTGTGTTGTGTATTTTAAGAGTTTCTATGGCCATTTTCGGCTCCGTCATGAGACCCTGGACATCACGTATTATAAAAGATCTTGTAAAAACAAATCCAACGAACCCAAACAGGTCGAGGTTATGTCGTGTTTTTTAGGAGTTCCTATGGCCAACTTCCGGCTCCATCATGAGACCCTGAACATCACGTATATCTAAAGATCTTGTCAAGACAAATCCAACGAGCCCAAACACGACAAGTTTGTGTTGTGTATTTTAGGAGTTCCTATAGCCACCTTCCGGCTCCATCATCAGGCCAGCTCCATGGTATCATAATATTGCATTGTCACCGGGGTTACATAAGTGTACCAAATTTCAGCACAATCGAATGACAGCAAGTGCTCCAAAAATGAGTTGCAAGATTCGGACTGAACAAACCCACAAACAAACAAACAAACAGACAGACAAGAAAGCGAGTTAATAAAAACGTGTTAAAAACTACAGCACACTTTTTTAGTGGCACTAAAGTATGTCAGTCGGTCAATGGAATTTAATTATTTTCACTTATTTAATTCTTAAACAAAATAATTTGTGTCGCAATATTAGTAAAAAAAAAAGTTAATAATAACAATTCAGTCTTAAACACAAAACAAAATTACTAGCTATATAACACACTAGCGGCCCGCCCCGGCTTCGCACGGGTAGATTAATTCATACTTTAACACATTTTACCCAACTTCAAAATGGAGGAGGCTCGTTTAATCTCTGCCTAAATCCAAATTTTCAAGTTCCTACTTTAGAATGACAGACTTTCCATACAAACCTTTAATCCCTACTCTCCCCCTTAAAATAGGGATTTTGATAAAATTCTAGAGCACGTGTCAAATAATTTATAATCGCGGTCTAAATCAAAATTTTTATGATCCCAAATGACGGACTTTCCATACAAACATTTAATCCCTGCTTCCACTTTAAAATAGGGATTTCGAAAAAGTACCTAAATACGTGTCAAATGATTTATTTATCTCAGTCTGCATTTAGAAATGACAGTCTTTCTATAACAACATTTATCTCTACTTTCCCTTTAAAATAGGGATTTCGAAAAAATGCTTACATATGTGTCAAATGATTTAATAAACTCTGTCTAAATCCAAATTTTCAAGTTCCCACCTTTAGAAATGACAGAATTTACATACAAACCTTTAATCCCTACTCTGCCCCTCAAAATAGGGATTTTGATAAAATGCTCAAATAAGTGTCAAATAATTTATTAATCTCACCCTAAATCCAAATTTTCAAGTTCCTACCTTTAGAAATGACAGACTTTCCATACAAACATTTAATACCTACTTTTCCTCTCAAAATAGGGATTTTGATAAAATGCTAAAACACATGTCAAATGATTTATTAATCGCAGTTTAAATCCAAATTCCATCCAAATTTTTTATGATCCCAACTTTTAAAATGACGGACTTTCATATAAACTTGAATCCCCTTTTCCCCCTTAGAGAGGGAATTTTCCAAAATCCCTTCTTATTGCTTGCCTACGACATAAATGTAACCTACTGTGTAAATTTGGTATTTCTAGCTTCAGTAGTTTCGGCTGTGCGTTGATGAGTTAGTCAGTTAATCAGTCAGTACGAACTTCTCTCTTTATAATAATAGTATAAATAGATTATAACACAGGGATTAAATGTTTGTATGGAAAGTCTGTCATTTCTAAAGGTAGGAACTTGAAAATTTAAATTTAGGCTGAGATTAATAAATCATTTGACACGTGTTTTAGCATTTTATCAAAATCCCTATTTTGGGGGGCAGAGTAGGGATTAAAGGTTTGTATGTAAAGTCTGTCATTTCTAAAGGTAGGAACTTGAAAATTTGGATTTAGACAGAGATTATTAAACAATTTGACACATGTTTTAGCATTTTTTCGAAATCCCTATTTTATAGGGAAAGTAGGGATTAAATATTTGTGTGGAAAGTCTATCATTTCTAAAAGATAAGAACTTAAAAATTTTGATGCAGACCGAGATAAATTATTCATTTGACACGTATTTAGGTACTTTTTCAAAATCCCTATTTTAAGGAGGTGATTAATTGTTTGCATAGAACGTCTGTCATTTCTAAAGGTAGGAACATGAAAATTTGGATTTCGGCTCAAATCAATAAAACATTTGACATGTGTTTTAGTATTTTATCAAAATCCTTATTTGAGACGGAGAGTAGGGATTAAAAGTTTGTATGGAAAGTCTGTCATTTCTAAAGATAGGAACTTAAAAATTTGGATTTAGGCAGAGATTATTAAATAATTTAACATATATTTTAGCCCTTTTTAGAAATCCCTATTTTAAATGGAAAGTAAATGTTGTTATGGAGAGTCTGTCATTTCTAAATGTAAGAACTTGAAACTTTGGATTAACAAATCATTTGATTCATGTTTAAGCATTTTTTCGAAATCCCTATTCTTAAGTACAAATTACCGTATAATACCCTAAGACTGTTATATATGTCAACGTCAGATTTAATTATTAACTATGGTATTTCTAGCTATGGCAGAACGTATAAAACTTATCTACAAAGTATTTATAATTTACAACTAAGGCTATTAAAAGCTATTGTTCCTCTAGAGATCAAATATAAGTACAAAAATAATTATGATAACTTATTCCAGTATTCCAGGGTTTTAAATATATTCGATAAAGTGAAATTCACTATTGTATCCGATTATTGATCAGAAGCCAAAAATTTAGAAATAAAATCCAGGGCTAAAAACTTGCGGAAATTGTCTAATCTTCCTCTGTGTTGCATACCTAAATTTAACAACGATTATGGTAGAAGGGTCGGGAGGTGCATCCTACCTCAGATACTGAATAGTTTACCAAAAATTGTAGCAGAAAAAGTAATTAATGAGACAAATCCCAAATATATCAAAAAACATTCAAAACATATTAATTAAGGGATAGGTATAAATCTTTAGTGCTGTCTGAGGGGGATCCCCGTCCTCCTAAATTCATGAAAATCCTTCATGGAAAGTGTCATTTCTAAGGCAAGAACTTAAAAATTGTCATTTAGACTAAGGAAAAATAATCGTTTGACATGTTTCTCATTTTCTTGAAATCCCTATTTTGAAGGGAAAGTAGGGATAAAGTTTTGTTATGGAAAGTTTGTCATTCCTAAAGGTAGGATATTGAAACATTTGATTAAGACTGAGATTAATAAATATTTTTTACGAAATTCCTATTTTGAGGAGGAAGCAGGGATTAAATGTTTGTTTGGAAAGTCTGTAATTTCTAAAAGGTAAAAACTTAAAACATTGGTGTTAGACTGAGATTAATAATTCATTTGATAATGTTTTAGCATTTTATGAAATTCCCTATTTTAATAATATAATAAATAATAATAAAATTTATTGTTTAAAAATTACAGTTAATACAATCTTAAGATATAGTAATAAATGTAGGTAAATATTGTATTACTCTAAAAACCCTGCTCCTTAAACTAAGATTATCTCTTGTATTTTAAGGAGCAGTGCTCGACCGTGGAATTTAAATTTTACCTTACATTCCATTACACTGCTAATAATGATCGATAGAATTTATAAACATGTTGTGAGTGTGTGAGTGTGTATAAGTGAGCATTTATAGTGTGTATGTGATGAATGTCAGGTGGTGTACGTACTTGTGAGTAGAAGTGTGAGTATTATGTGGCATTAGTTGGAAAATTTTAGTAGGTCCTCAGTTTTAACATAATCTAATGAGTTGAGCCATTTTGTTACTCTTTCTGAAACTTCATGTTTATTTGAATTAGAAATATTTGTAGCTTTATTTACTCTATTGTATAATAGATTACTTAGCACATAATATTGATTTTTAGCAAATGATGTTTTATGCATTACTCCGGGTAAGTCATTCCTACGTTTAAGGTTATCAGGAGGAGGCACACTAGCGTGTTTCCTTAGGACAGATTTCAGTATAAATAGCTGTCTCACGGTCAACAGCTGGCTATCTGAGTATAGTTGAGAGGTAGGGTATCTTTTTAGCTTTTTCATCATCACCTTTATGACAGCTCTCTGCGCTCTTTCAGCTTTAATTATTCTTGTTTTACAGGTACCTCCCCAGACGGTAATACAGTAGGCTGTAATGGACTGACAGAGTGCTAAATACGTCATTTTTAGGACATCTGGCTTGGTGCAAGTTCTTAAGGCTTTAAAAATATAAGTTAAACGTGCTACTCTTAACGATAGCATATCAATTTGTTGGTTCCAGCTTAGTCTGTCATCAATTAAAATACCTAAATACTTAATCATGTTCGATCTACAGACTGTTTGACAAGGGCTCCCTGAGTCTATAGCATTTACGCAGGTGTGAGCTTTTATTGTGAAATGTGCAGGAGGAAGCGAGTTTGCTCGTAGTGAAAAAGGAACAAACTTTGTTTTATCTACGTTTAGTGTGAGTAAGTTCCTCGTTAGCCATGATATTACCTTATGCAGACCAGTCTCAGCGCTACTTTTAACTTCGTTCCAGGTAGACCCTTGGACCAAGATTGCTGTATCGTCTGCATACGTAAAGATTCTACATTCAGGCAAAGACATTTCACACAGGTCGTTAATGTAGATTTGAAATAATATTGGGCCCAAAACACTGCCTTGTGGAACTCCATATTCAACTGAAAATCTATCGCTATATTGTCCATCAATCTTTAGTATTAGTTCCCTATTAGATAAATAGTCCACAAATATATCTAGGGCTATCCCTCGAATGCCTATATTTTCTAACTTTGATACGAGTAGGGGGACAGAGACTGTGTCGAACGCCTTCGAGAGATCCAGAAATATACCTAGACATTTTATTCTGTTGTCCAAGTTTTTAGCAATTGCTTGGGTGAGATCTAATATGGCATCTTCTGTCGAGACTCCAGATCGAAAGCCATATTGATTATCTGCAATAAGATGATGCTTGTGTAAGAAATTTTTAAGTGATTTATTTATATTTTTTTCAAACACTTTCGAAATAGCTGATAGTACCGAAATGGGTCGATAGTTGCTGACACAGTCCCTGTCTCCCGTCTTGTAAATAGGGTTTACTACTGCTAGTTTTAGGAGATTTGGAAAAATTCCAGTTGCAATGGACCTATTAATAATATGCGTTAATGGTGGTACAAGAACATGACGACATTGCTTTAAAATACCAGCAGATATTCCATCCCAACCATTTGCACTATTTTGTCGCAATTGTAGAATGGTAGCTTCTACTTCTGATTCATCAACCGGTAGAATCACAAAAGAATTGGTTGGTGATAGACTAGTACAATCATTAGAGTAGCATTGGTGTACATGAGGATGTTTGTCAATTATTTCATCAGCAAGATTTTTGCCTATAGTACTAAAGAATTTGCAAGCGCTATTAACTGCTGATTTAGGGTCGCTATGACTATTCAGGAGATATGACGGAGGATTACTAATAATAATAATAATTATAATGTAGCGTAAGCTCACTGAAATCAAAAATTTGCATACTAATGTCAATTAGTTAAATGTGTGATACCTTATAGTCATTAAGATCTTATCTCTTACCACATTTACTGCAAATAAAGATTTATTTATTTATTTTGGAGTCGGTTCCAGCCAAAAAATCGTCTATTAGTCGTGAGCAACTGTTTTAAGTCGTCGTCGTTAAGTCAGTACATATTTCTATATAACTATCAATAAAATTCTTTGATAGTCTATGATATAATGCTTTGTTGTGCTGCGCGGGATGCAATGCCGCACCCGACCAAACACAGGGACAACGACAGGAGCGGCTACCATGAAAGTCCGGGTAGGTTTAATTCGATAAACAATAAAATTAATACTCGTAGTTTCCTCGTTGAGATAACCAAAGGCAATGAGGTTAAGAAATAATGAAATTTGAAGGAGGTTTCTATTTTTTGTTAAAATTATTTTTATTATGATACTGTTCGAAAGAGTCATTCTGTACTATGATTTTCCCAAAATAACATCATCATAAATAATTAAAGGAAGAACATAAAATTTTAGACCTAATAATAAGACTTTTATGTAAATAATGCCTGAAATAAATGATTTATATTATTATTATTATAATATTTAACTAAAAGTATTTAGTCGTAACTTCGTAACTTTTGCGCCACCCAGTAGGGTGGCGCAAAAGTTACGACGTGGTATAAAAAAAAAATCTGACATTTGCACTGATATTTACTATTTTTTTGTTTTCACAGTTTATAAAATACATTTTGGAGATTCAGCATGGATAATTTTACCGTTATTCAACGTACCAAAATTATAGAATTTTATTTTCAACATCATCAGTCGATAATTCAAACCCGTGGCCAATCATTTAACTAGCCCGCTCGTTTCCCAGATTATTTTCTCTGGGGTTATTTAAAAGAAAAGGTATAAACCCAGGACAATCGAGCAGCTGAAGGCCAACATCCGAGCTGAAATACGGTTGCTAACTCCTCATGTTCTTAGGATTTCACAAGTGGCCACTCTAGGCTCACGTTCGGTAAGCACATCCAGAAAGTTCGCAATCACGCCGCGTTCGTATTAGGCCGTCTTCACCCCATGATAGGCAAGCGGAGTAAAGTCTCTCTTAGGAATAAGGTGAGGCTTTACATCGCTTGTATTCGTCCTATCATGACGTATGCTAGTGTAGTTTTCGCTCACACCGGTGTCACTCACATTCGTAAGCTTCAACTCATTCAAAATCGCTTCTTACGTCGGGCAACCGGTTGCCCATGGTTCGTTCGTAACGTCGACCTTCATGTAGATCTCGAGCTACCGTCCATTAAAGGTTTCATGATAGACGCTTCACGTCGCTATTTCGATGCCGCGCCTCACCACCCGAATCCTCTGGTCGTGAAAACCGCCGGTTATTTTTCTTACCCCGTTACGCGTTCAAAACGTCGGCCTAAGCATGTTCTGTCCGATCCTGTCGATCCCATCCAGTCTGCTGTTGAAATAGCCATTGCCAATAGAGTACACTCCACAGAATGCCCTTCTGGTAGCAACCGCACCCGCCGCCGGCGGGGACGCGGTGGACCCAATCAAGTTCTGCATAATCCTGGAAGACCCCGACAGGGTCATTCCTCTCCCGCGCGCTTCTCGCCATGGCATCGTCCTAGGCCGAAGTCCGTGCCCCCAAGTGGGCGCCCTTAGGCTGTTGCTATTAATACTAGGGGTAAGAGCCTTCCGCTCCCCAAAAGTCCGGTTACGCTTGATACGTCGATTTTGCGACACAAGCATTAGGTCCATATAAAAAATAATAATAATAATAATAATGTTCTTAGGAAAGTAATGAGAAGTGCTCTCGAAAGAGTCCGTCTTTGTGAGGCTGGAAACGGTGGTCATTTACGTGATGTAATTTTTTAAACCTTACTCAAAAATATCTCCATGAGTGTATTTTTTATATCTAATAATAATTAAGATGAATAAAAAAAAAGGTGTAACCTAATGCAATGTGAGTGTGCGTCGTGACTCTTGCGCCACCCAGTATAATAGGATAAGCCTGTTTTAACGTCCTTGCGTTAAGCATAGATAAATGAAGGGCTCGTCTAGATACCGCGCTATCTAAAAACAACAGCTCCGTGAATGCGGCAACTCAATGTCAAAGTGTGTTTATGACAATTTGGAAGGATGCAAGCATGCGTGAAGAATTGTGCTGCAAGCTGCTTAATTGTTACCCGAATGAAGGGAAATGATTTTATGCAATGGGTTAGTAAATAAATAATTGGTTGTATAATGAAGAAAGATGGCGAGACGACATTGACAGTTTCCACAAGGCTTGGCATCTGGAGGCTCAAGATCGAGACAGTTGGCGAAAACGAGGGAGGCCTTCGCCCAGCAGTGGGACACAAATACGGCTACATAAAAAAAAATGTAGAAAGTAACTGAAAATTTAGCAAAATTTAGCTCGGGTACGCGGAATTCGGCGTAGTATTTGTTGCCGCATTTTACAACTACGCCAGGCGGTATGTAGGCGAGCACCGCGCGAGCCTTTCATTTTTACAAGCTTTTATTTAGTTTCACCTGTCCCGTTGTCTGTCTGTCTGTCTGTCTGTCTGTCTGTCTGTAATCAAATCTTGCAAGTTAAATTTGATCCACTTCCCAGTTTCCGATTGAGCTGAAATTTTGCATTCATGTATAAATCGGATGACAATGCAATATTATGGTACCTTGGAGCAGGTCTGATGATGGAGACGGAAGGTGGCCATAGGAACTCCTCTAATACAGAACACAACCTAGTCGTGTTTGGGCTCGTTAGATTTGTATTAACAAGATCTTTAGCCATACGTGATATCCAGGGTCTCATGATGGAGCCGGAAGGTGGCCACAGGAACTCCTTAAATACACAACACAACCTAGTCGTGTTTGGGCTTGTTGGTTTTGTCTTAACAAGATCTTTAGTCATACGTGATGTTCAGGGTCTCATGATGGAGCCGGAAGGTGGCCACAGGAACTCCACAAATACACAACATAACTTAGTCATGTTTGGGCTTGTTGGATTTGTCTTGACTAGATCTTCAGTCCTACGTGATGTCCAGGGTCTCATGATGGAGCCGGAAGGTGGTCACAGGAACTCCACAAATACACAACATAACATAGTCGTGTTTGGGCTTGTTGGATTGGTCTTGACGAATACTTTGATACTAAATGGTAACCAGAGTCTGATGATGGAGCTAGAAGGTGGCCATAAGAACTCCGTAATTAAACGACGCAACCCCACCGAGTTTGGGCCCATTTGATTTGTCTTGACGAGTACTTTGATACTACATGGTAACCAGGGTCTGATGATGGAGCTGGAAGGTGGCCATAGGAACTCCGGAACGACGCAACTCCATCGAGTTTAGGCCCATTTGATTCGTCTTGTCGAGTACTTTGATACTATATGGTAACCAGGGTCTGATGATGGAGCTGGAAGGTGGTCATAGGAACTCCGTAATTAAACGACGCAACCCGATCGAGTTTGCGCTCATTTGATTCGTTTTGACGAGCATCTTAGTTGGCGTGAATATGCAACTCCAACAGATTTGGGAAAAAGTTCGTTCCGTTTGTTATGAATGTGGATTATTATATGTCTGATTGATTAGATGGATGCCCCAATGCCAAGGTGAGCACGTGCCGAGGGCTGAATGGTATGAGAATGTATAAACATTTCATATCGCTAACGTTGCGCCTCAGGGTACCAGGGCGAACCTTGTTGTACTGAAGCCCTTATGTCTCTACAATGGACCTCGGTAAGGATGGCATTCACATAATACAGCCTAAATCAATTCAATTTCCTGCTAAATTTAATTACGGCTCAGCTGAAAGAAGAATGCTTCCGATTGTCTTGTCTTGGGCTTCAACTGTGCACAAAATGCAGGGAACTACTGTAGATCATGCTGTTATTTATCTAGGCTCTAAATTATTTGCTGCTGGTCAAGCTTATGTGGCTTTAAGCAGAGTTAAGTCTTTAGCAGGACTTCGAATCGAAGAACTTGACTGCTCCAAGTTGACTTCGAAGAAACCTTGTAATGTTGATGCATTAAAAGAAATGGATAGAATGAGAAATGTTACAAATAACTAACTTAAGATTACATAACTAATTTAAACATTAGTTTACCCTACTACAAACAAAAAAAATGAAATATTTAAATATAAATAAAATACATAAACTTTAAGTGCTCAAAGCAGCACATTATTATGTGAACGTACTACGGACTACATAACGGAAAAACGCTGCTACGCGCTACTAACTACGTCGTAGTAAATCTCGAATTAAACATACTAAAAAGTTAAAAATAAAATTAAAGAAAAAAACCTTTTTTAAAAACAAGCTTTTATTATTTGGAAAATGAACTAAAAAGTTAAAAATAAATTAACTCTAATTAGAAGTATAACACTTTATAAGTTCATTGTAACCTTTAACGATAATTAAGCTTCTTTGTCTACGACAAAATAATTCCATATCGTAATCATATATTTTTAACACCAAAACTTTACACCTTAATTATTAAATCTTCCCGTTTTTATTACAGTCTCAATTTTATAAATAATAAAAGCGTGTTACATTTTGATGGTATAATTAAGCTATCACAATGTAACACGCTTTTTTATTTATAAAATTGGGACTGTAATAAAAACGGGAAGATTTAATAATTAAGGTGTAAAGTTTTGGTGTTAAAAATATATGATTACGATATGGAATTATTTTGTCGTAGACAAAGAAGCTTAATTATCGTTAAAGGTTACAATGAACTTATAAAGTGTTATACTTCTAATTAGAGTTAATTTATTTTTAACTTTTTAGTTCATTTTCC